>PELC01000099.1:0-96214 GCA_005212705.1 Curvularia lunata | reverse complement strand
CCCCCCCCCCCCCCCCCCCCCCCCCCCCAAAGAAAATCATGCCATATTCCACCCCATCTGGGACCCTCTTTTGCACCGTGTGGCCCCCGCCGCTCTACATAATACCCCCGACCACCCTGCTCCAGCTCACGCTCAGCTCCGGCGGGAAGTAGTGGTAGCAGCCCGAAGGGGGTGATGGGCACTGGGGTTGGGTTGCATTCCGGGATCGCAAGGGGTGGGGGGCCCAGTTTCCAACTTTTTTATTATCGCTCACACACTTTGCTGCATGCGGAAGCGTAAGTAGTGAGAAGAAAAAGGGTGAGAGGGACATGGGGGGGGTAAGGGTAGGGATGTGAGCGGGCGGGCGGCGGCGGCAATGCCTTCCATCTTACTCCGCAAAAGAGAGTGAGAGTTAGAGTGAGAGTGAGACACACACAGCGAGAGAGTGCACGGGTCAAAAACGAGGTAGTGTAGAGAGAAGGAGAGACAGGACAAGGCCGAGATACGGCCATGGAGATCCCTGTCCTTGATCTGAACCGCGCGATCCATGCTTCTGGCGTAGGTATGATGATGATGCGGTGATTTCTCTATTCCCGAATGCTGCTGCTCAACAAATAGAAGGGGGGTGGAGTCAAGTGAATGGCTTTTGGAAGGAGGAAAGGACAAGAAAAGGGGGGCGTGGTATGTCGTGTTTGCGAAAGCTTACGTGCTGGGAGTTGCTCCGAGGAAAAAGGCTAACTTTGGATGTTTTCGCGGACATAATATCAAGATTGAATTTCACTCATTCATTCACTTGTTGATTCATTCATTGTGTTGCATTGATTGCTGTGTACTAGCTTTGGTTCGCTGGGGCTGACTCTTGTTTGCTCCATTTTGCGCGGTTGCTTGCTTTCAGACCCACAGAAAAGAGTGTTGATATCAGCCCCCACAGACGTACATATGTACACATTCAGCTGTGTTGGCCTTGTCCGAACCAATCACCCTGGCAGTCCCGTTGACCAGGAACAGGCTGCTACAAGTATCTGCCAATCAGTGTGTGTCTACTGGCAACTCGCTTTGACGTTTCCCCGCACACTTGCGTGTCGCTCGCTTCACTTGTTTTTCTTTCTGTCTGTCTCTATCTTTAACGTTCTACGGTGGGTCTCCGCGCCCAAAGGACGCCTCGGAAGAGGGCGGCAGGCCCGAATGACAGCATCAGATTTGCTGATCCTTTAGTAAAATGGCTTGGCTTAACCGGGGGCTAGCTGACTGGGTTGTAGGGGGAAGAGGAGGGGGGCGTGTGACGCGTCCGTCGAGCTGGGCCGATTGCAAAGAATAGGCTTTGCGAGAAACGGGGAAGGAGGGAAATAGGGCAACAATAGCTTTGTTGGGCAACATTCGCATACTGTTACCCGACACTGAGGGTCGATCCCAGATGAGAATGAGCCGATACATACAAAAGCTGATCACGCTATTGTGAGGTTAGTAATGTGGGTACACGAGAAGGGGGAGGGGCTGTGATGAAGGTCTAGGCAAATTGATGAGCCCAAATGCCTAATGACCACTCTCTCGGGATTCTCGGGACTTGAAGTGTAAGAAAATGAAGAAAGCGGAGCGAGGACCTCGAAGCGTGGTAGCCTATGCGCCATGTGGAATGCTCTCAGCTCGGAGAATATGTCACTGTTGTGCGTTGCCAAAAAGCCTTCTCACCGAGCCGTTCACCATACGTCAAGAAGGAAGGGTCACGCGCGTGTTATCTGCTTCTTTTGCCTGGAACCATGATTGTGCCCTCCAAGCTATACCCTAGGCCGTCGACGCTTATCCGGGGAATAACCCTGTACAGATTTGGACACAACAGTTGTGACTACCAATAGCTACCGAGCGGGCCTCTCGCGTCGACGGAAGAAAGATCGCACGATTTTCGATCCCGGACATGGCTAGGGGAACCTGGTCGGACAAAAGCCATGTGTGTAAGGCGGCTGCCGGCAATATCCCAGTTCGTGCCATTGCGCTGTTTGTCATAGGGAGGGGGCCAGGCGCTCTTTTTTGGGCTAGCATTGCATGTTGAGATCGTGAAACGCGTGTTTGAGCGTGTGGTTCGACATGTCAGTCAACGTTTGGTGAAACCTTAAAATAACAAAGCGACCCCAAGGCTTGATTTCGTCTGAGCCTCTTAGCGTCTTGCGTATATCTGGCAACTATGCGCAATCATTCGGCGAGCAACTTGTTGCATGTTCTTGGGAGGCGCAACGAGTATTAGCGCCAAGTCCCGAATCAAAAGGTCTAGAAGACAACAAGATTTGAAATCGAGGTGGCTGGGCAAATTTTGAGGTTTCGGATATGTGGTGGAGCGACTTTATATCGACCCATTTGAATAGCTCGATGTGTTTTGTTACACGCTACGCGCGTGAGGCGTTCCAACCGGTAATCGCACCCAGAGGCCCCCGAGTAGGAAATGGGCAAGGCGAAGATCATGTCTGTGAGGCGTTGAAGAGCTACGTGTACTCTCGGAAAGAGGGAGATCGACTATGGTGCCCTGTCTTCCTGCACAGGCCGCGCCACAGCTAACGTTTGTAGGAGTAGATACTTACACATCCAGCCGTCGTGACTCGCGACACTGCCCAGACGAGGTAATTCGCCAAGCGCGGGATGATGACATGGACATTGAGGCTGTTGTGCGAAATTGCCTGACTGGAGTAGCGCGTATACTCCATCAACAGACATGGGCGAGTACAATTGGGAAGGCTGGCTTCTAGAAGGCCGCTAGAAGGCGCTAGCATCGTGAAACACGTGCAGAGGCCACCTCCAAGCACTATTTCTGCTCGATGATGAAGCCCATATGCTGCCAACTTGATTCGGGCAATGTTTGCGGCGGGGGCGTACGACTTTCTTTCAAAAGGCCCGAACTTGCCGTGGTTCGAATCAGCCATGCGACGCACCTTATGGATTGCTTCTTGAAGGATCAGGCAGGGGCGCATGCAATGTGGCTTCGAGTACATGTGCGAAAAAGAAAGAAGGAGACTTGGACCACTCACGGTGGCGCATTACCATCTTCTCGCCCAGAGCCATCATGTAAAGCCTGATAGGCGCTCAAAAAGAAACAGTGCGGCGTAGACTCAAGCAGGCTGAGAAGCACATGAAAGAAATGGAAGGTTGCATGCTTCCACTTTACAGTCGATGGCGCACTGAGAATGGAGGCGACGCGTTTCTAGTATATGCCCCGGTGTTTAAACTGTACTCTACGTCTGTCGCGGAATGATTAATCGGAGACGCGAATGATTGGCCGGATCAACGAGCTTTGTCTTCCGTGGCGTATTGGATAGGCTGATAGATATATCGTGGTAGCTTTTGCGAACGCGTTGAGCGTGTATATTGTATGGACGTGCTATGTGTATACCGGAGTCTAAACAGAACGGCAGCAGGCAGCCTGCCATCAGATAGGATGCGCAGGGATGGGCCTGGCAGTTTGGCGAGCCGAGGTGGGACCAGATCCGGTTGTCGCAGGCTGCTGCAGCGACTCGGAAGCTAGCGCTTATTGACATCATTGAAGGAGGAGCTTGGCCTCATCGATGACTTGCTGCAGGAATCAGCCCATGTCTGAATTTGCGCCCAGGGAGGGTAGGCACAGGGTATGTGCGGGAGACCAGCATGTCCTTGTCGCCAGTCTGACATATGGCCTGGGATGGTACGGCCCACCTCGTCTCATGATTAAAGCCGGCAAGTGTCGAGCCAATCAGTGATTTTGTGCCGCCTGTCAGAAATGCCGCTTATGCAGTAACGTTCGCAACTGAAAACTCGGCTGGAGAAATGGGCATTTCAAAGCACGAGTGAAGAGTTGGTCATTTAGCACATGGCTGGCGACGTTGGTGCCCTTGTCATGACTTCTGGGTCCGATCGTGTACGTTCATGGGTCCTCGGGTGCGGCAGCCGTCTTTGCTTCGAATTTCCCGATACGAAACAAGCACCCTGGTCAGCTGGATTACCGTTCAAGTTGGGGGATCCGACGCCCTCCCAGGCTGGCATCGCAGCGACCCTCAAGGGCAGGCAGCGGGAAGCAAGGTCGAGGGGCCCAGGGGATCTTCGCACCGCGTTCGTGGCTTGGGGATTTGAGATCCACAGATTACCTACATGTTGAATGTATGTAGTATGTACATGGTCTGAAAAACTCGTCGTTGCCAAAGGCTGGCCGTGACGAGCCATTGCCTTCTCGCGGTCGACTCACATTTGCCGGTGCAAAAGTAATCAGCGATAGTGGCCTAGACTTCTTACCATGGCCCTAGCCTTATTTGCGCGAGAGCGTCCGTGAGTAGAGACTTGATCGCATTCTTTTGCAAAGATTGTTGCGACCATGGGCTTATGTGCCGATCACTACCTAATAGGTCTAGCACAAGTCTTGATGCTCGATAAGCAGTAAATCTCCCGATACACAGCGGCTGGGGTGATGATGATGCCTTGATTTGCATTTTCCAGCAAGACGGATGAGGCAGGTCTAAAGGATACTGTATTCCTACAATCCACAGATGCATAGCGTGGCGAATCGGGGGGTACACGGTAGTCGGCGCACCAGGCAGTCGTGGTGGTGTGTAGAGATTTTTTTTTCTCTTCAGAATTTAGCGCTAGGCAGGAAGCCAACGGGACGAGTCGGATCCATGTGCGGAAGCATCGCACAGCTTGTCCATTGTGATCGTCGACCGTTATTGAGCAGGCCTGCACCCCTGCTTCCCGCGGGTGGACAACGGTCACGACCAGAGTCAGGTATTCAAGCATCTCCATGGCCTGTCAGCGACGCAACGGCCAGCCAAGCCTGCCAACGGCGCGGGTATCCAACAAAAACAAGCCAGGCAGCTAGCGAGGGCGCTGGGAGAGGTGGTGCGGGCAGGATTCGAGCGTGTGGTGGGACAGGAGGAGCAAGCGACGCGCACGAGTCGGTCGTGGAGCGAAACCAGCTGACGGTCTTTAGCTGCACGTCGCCCGTCAGCCCGTGTTTTGCGCTACAGTGCGGAGGAGCAGAAACGAGTAGCCGTCGCAAGTGGACTATGAAGAGAAAGCCGATGTAACACGGCATGCGTGACAAAAGTCGCTTATAAGATCGACAAGAGAATTTCCACATGTCGTGCGACTACTGCAGGTATGGCCGGCCGTCAATGCGTCCAAAGGCGCCGTGGCGGACCAAGCGTTGAATGCGTTCAGGGAGAGTTCGGCGTGCACAAAAGCAACGGCAATTATCGTTGTCGATTGCAGAGAGGTGTGCGAGATGAGCTCAGGCTGACGGCGTCGGATGCAAGCCCGGCTGCGTGCGCCAGCCATGAGTGTGTGCGGTTGGTGCAGTCGCTTTGTGTAGTGCCCGACAAGTGTATGTCGAGAGCAAGCGGCGTTGGAATAGAGTTGATGTTCGCTCGGTACCTGACCTATCTCCCTGGTCGTGAGCAAGGCCAGCAAGCATGCTCGCGCGCGCGCCCCCCCAGGGTTTCTCCGCACTGCGAACGCCTCGCTCGGAACATTTACGAACCCAGGTCCCATGTCCGCGATCGCGACAGGGAGGGGTTGGTCGCGACATGGGACGGCGCGCGCAGTGTTTCCCATGGAACCCGTTTCTCGAAGCCTGTCAACCACAGAAAGACACAGAGCGTGAACCTGCGTTAGCCTTGGGAGCAGTGCAGTGCCCAGGGCCGCTGTCGGCACCAAGGCGACGGCAGCCCATTAAAAAAAACAAGCAGCAGCAGCATCAGCAGGAGGCGGGTCATGAGGGAAAAGGGGACGCGCGAAGCAGTTAATGCACCGAGACGGGACTTTGTCTTTGGCTCTAGCGCAGCTGCAGACAGGAATCTGCTGTTGTAGTGGGCTTCGGCGGCTATTCGCTCCCATTGTTGCAGCAAATGTTTCTTCAGGCGTAGTGCGCGCGTTGAGCATTAATGCCAATTTAACTTATCATCATAGGCACATACATAACAGGCAATACTATTCCCATAGCCGCATGACCGGGAGTGTGCGGACGACGGGCAGGGCTGACGGGGCGCTGGCATGAATGGAGATGGGCCGAAGCCACGCTCCTGCTCCCCGTGAGGTGAGGCCAGATGTTTGTGAGGTGCGTAGGTCGGTGCCATGGCTCCGCAGACGAGGGCGTGAGATGCAACGTCCCAGGGCCGATCGGCGGCAGTGGGAGCAGGCTGCCCATGACGCTGCTCCCGAGAGGCATTGCCGCGAGCAGCATCGCGTGGCCGATCGCGAGAGCGGTAGATGGGGGAGGGTGGGTGGTGCGGGCGTGCATCGGCCAGTGGGCGCGGACGACGTTGGAGCAGCGTGGCTTTTTTGGAACAAGCTCGCTGTCTGGCTCACCGGCGGCGGCAGCCAATGGGAGGCTAGCAGGTGGGGCGGTGGAGTAGTGCAACTGCAAAAACGGTCGACTAGCGGCGGTGAATTGGACTCGAGAACAGGGCGCACAAGAGACCACACACAGGACGCGGCAAAACTGTGGGAGAATGGGCCAGTGACGCGTCCGGCAGGGCCGCGGAGGGGGCAAGCGGTGATCTGAGGGCGAGGATGGCACGTCTGCAGGGGCGAAATGAGAGAGCGGAAGCAGCAGGTCGCGTCGCGCATGGCTATAGCAGGACCGGGGCGCGGATGCTATGAGGCCGGCATGGCTGACTACAGACTGAGGGCATGGGAGTAAGGGAAGTACCGTGGGGTCGCGCCTGCCAGCGACGGTGCCCAGCTGCCCATGGCGAAGGATTTAGCCGAGCGGGCGCGACGAGGGGGGGCAGGCGCGATCCCAGGCGGCCGCCACAGCCCCGGCCATGCGCCTGCCCTCGACGCGGTGCGCAGCGAAAGAAAGGAAAGAGCGCGTCTGGCGTGACGCAACGGGCGAAAATGAAAATAGAAAGCGCCGTGGCCGCCTCCCCCCACCTGCTGCTGCTGCCACCGCCACGGCTGCGACGCGTCGCGCCCAGCGCTGGCGGCGGCGTGCGGTAATACGACAGCAGCAGGTTTGGGGTCACGTGCGGGCCCGGAGGATGCGACGCCTGGTGCGGCGCGCGCCCCTGCGAAGGCAGTCGGCGGCGATCCTTACTCGCACTCGCGCCCGCGGCTTGGGCGGTCGAAACAGGACCTGTGTCCGAGCGTGCAGCAGCCAGGGACAAGGGCAGCGTCGGGAGGCGTGCTAGCGTTCCAGGTTGATTTAACGACCGGCCGTCTCACACGCCCAGGCCGTGGGCGGGACTAGCGCCGTTCGCTCTGCGCCTGAAATTGCGCAGGCGACGCTACTGCATCTCGTCGCAATCCTCGTCCATCGCAGCAGCGCCCGGGCCCTCGCTGCCCGGATCCTTCGCACTCGACGTCCACGGCGCAATCACAACAATGTCGCAGCCAAAAATCCCAGATAGGGCCCGCAACTATAAGGAAGACCAGGCGCCGGTAGCGTCGCAGAAGATGGTGAGTCGACTCTTGCTCCTTGCTGCCTGCCTGTCCACCCCTACCGCACCACCCTCGCTCCCGCATCCCATCCACTCGCTCGCTTCTCTCCCAACCCCGTCGCCGCTGCACCCTCGACCGTTGGTGTTTCGACCGTCGCGCGTCTGAAGCCGCGTCCTGTCCTGTCCTGGTCCCCCAAAACCGTCGCGCCCGTTGGCAGCTTCATCCTCGCCCTCGCGCAGCCTGCAGCAGCCACTGCACGCCGCGTCCGCTCACCGCACGTACTCGCCCTCTCAACCACCATCCCCCCAGCTCCGGCGCCTCTGCTGGCCTACATGGTACGCCCTTCCCGCCAAGCTGCCCTGCTCTCCCACTACACCCCTCCCCCCTGTCGCTGCCACTGTCGCTTTCCTGGTCTGCTCTGAAGCCAGTCCGCCGCCAGTCCGCCGCCTCTTGTCACGCAACGGCCAGCAGCGGCACCCCGGTCAAGAGCGTAGTAGCCCTACCCTCTCCACCGCAACTCTGCGCTGTCTGCTCCATCCTGCCAAATCTCGCGCCCTGCCCTTCATTAGCCTGCCTTTCCCTTCCCTTCCTATAAACTATACCCTACCCTCCTGTCCTCTCGTCCCGACCCTGCCCCTCGCCTAGGTCCTGTTGCAGCACATCACTGCCCCTACCTACACCCTAGCCTACCAGCCAACCACCGCCTCCCCACTTGAGCCCCCCCACCAACTACTAAGCTTCGTGCTGCCACTCCCTGCACCGATCACCACCACGCTTGCTTTTCCATCTTGCCCACGTTTACTTTTTTGGGAGCCTTTTATTTATCCTTTTTTGAACATACCACCTCCGCCTGCAGCCTTACTGACCTGGTCGTGTCTTGCAGCATCACCCACACTCTGCGCAGGGCTTGCCACCGCCAAATCATCTTCCGGTGCACCACCCCAGGCCCGGCGTTGTCCATCAACACCAGCAGCACCACCCCGAGTCTCCCCATCAGTCGGTGCCTTCGCAGAGCCCGGCACAGGCACACTACCCGTCGCCCCAGCACCCAACCCCCCAAGGTCCTCCTCAGCACCAATCGCCCTACATCCAGCAGATCCAGGGCCAGCAAGGACCGCCGCCACCACCACCGCCGCAACCCCAGCCTCCGCAACAGCAGCAGCAACAACAGCAACCGCAGCAGGAGGTTCCTTATTACTCGCAGCACCACCCCAGCCCCTACAGCACAAACAGTGCTCCCAGCAACTACTCCTCTTCAGGTATGTTCTTCTTGTTTGCTTCTTCTCGCTTTTCAGCTCCGAGCCCTCCCATTGTCAATGCGTGCGTGCATGCGCGCGCAAGCGTGTGTGTGTGCATGTGTCTCGCCGCCTCTCTTTATGACGATTAGACCTGGATGCCCCCCGCTGCGGTCCTTCGATCAAAATAAACGCGTTGACCCGTACTGACCTGTTCCCAGAAACACCAGAGCTCATGGCGGCCGCAACGATGAATCGGGGCGGATACCCACCAATCTCATACCATACCCCGCAATCAAATTCGCCTGCTTCTGTTCAATCGCCTCAGCATGACCAGCACGGAAGGCCCATCTACGGGCAACCACCTAGCCAGATGCCTCAGTCCATGTACTACACTCCATATGCCTCGGCGCCAGTTCCTCAGCAGTCACCTTACCAACAGCATCCTTCGAGCGCACCTCAGCAGCCAATGGCGACACAGTCTCTTCTCATGTCTCACCAGCAAAGCCAGCAGATGCAACACCAGCACCAGCACCACCCTCAGACTCCAGGCATGAGCGGAAGCCCCAAGCCACGAATGTCACAGACGCCACTCCAGAGGCCACCATCGGGATTGGGCCCGCCCCAAGCTGCGCCCCAAGGTCCTCCAGTCGGCACTCCAAACATGCATGCTGGTCCCCCCGGAGGACCCAACGTCAACCCCAATGCTGCGCCTGGTCCCATTCCGGCAACCACTCCTCTGGTGGTTCGTCAAGACCAGAACGGCGTCCAGTGGATCGCTTTCGAGTACTCTCGGGATAGGGTCAAGATGGAGTACACGATCCGTTGCGACGTCGAGTCGGTCAATGTTGACGAGCTTCCTCAAGACTTCAAGACGGAGAACTGCGTCTACCCCCGCGCCTGCTGTGCCAAGGATCAGTACAAGGGAAACCGTCTCCACTACGAGACGGAGTGCAACACGGTTGGTTGGGCACTTGCTCAACTCAACCCTTGCCTGCGCGGAAAGCGTGGTCTCATTCAGCGAGCAGTTGACAGCTGGCGCAACAGCAACCAAGACCCGCGCCTGAGGAGTCGTCGCGTGCGCAGAATGGCCAAGATGACCACAAGGAAGGCCCAGACGGCTACACATGGTAACCACATGGCTGGACCAGGTGGACCAGGTGCACCTGGGGTTCCCAACTCGGCCGGACTCACTGCACCACCCCGACCAAACATGGGCATGGGTGGCCCCCAGATGCATCATCACCATGATGGGCCAGGAGGGCCTCACGGAGGACCGGATGATGTTAGCGGTATGTTTCACCAGATGTGATGTGATAAGCGTAATTTGTTGGTTGTTGTTAAATGATACCTCTTGTCGTTCTTTCGCTGCATGTATATTATTACACTCTTTGATGTAATACCCCTTTCGATACCACCCCATGCATGTAATGCATCTACCCACACGCACATAGTCACATATGGTTGTTTTGTTATACGCAGGATGATTGGAAAGACAAGTACGCGCCATTGGTTCGGATGTGCAAGCTAACTCTCTTTGTGTACAGCCAATGACTACGGTGAATCTCACACTCATCACCATCAAGCGCCCAATGGTCAATCATCACCATCCGACGTGCGCACCACACAGAACTTCTACCCCACGTTCCCCTCCAGCGATTCCGCTGCAGGAACAAGCGGTATGCCACCAATTCACGACGGATTGAGCCACCCCCCACCTCCGCCTCATGCGTCAGGTGTGGCAGTCTCAAAGCAGCAGGAGCAAGATGACGAAGAACGCAAATTGGCCATTTTCGGCGACTTACCGGACTCGAAGCGCCGCAAATTCATCCTTGTGGATGATGCGCAACGAGGAACTAGGGTTCGCGTACGAGTCACTCTTGACACGGTCAAGATGGAGGAAATGCCCGACTCGTACCGAAAGTCTAACTCGGTCTTCCCGCGCAGCTACTTTGCCATGCAAATGACTTCTCCCCCTGCCAGTCCTCGTGGCAGCAAGGTATTTGCCGATGAGCCTGACGTCGAAGACGACCCCAGCTTTCCTTTGGCTGGATCTACCATTGTCCCGGTGCCAACGCTCGATGGTGAAGCCCGTGTTCCCAAGCCGCGTCTTACTCGTTCGAAGCGATCCAAAGAAATCACGCTCAATGACCTTGGATACCGGATGAGCTGGAGCCAGAGCCGTGTCTTCGCAGGAAGGACATTATTTCTACAAAAGTCCTGTAAGTAACTGGTTGTATTCGTGTCACTAGACAACAGACTAACCTGCGACAGTGGATGCTTATCGCAACAAGATGCGAAGCAGCATGATGGGCCAAGGTCAAGACGTGACTCAGGTTGCTCCGCACTTTGAGACCCGCGTCGGAAAGAGACGGTGGAACGAGAGAATCGAGAGGGTCAAGAAATTGAGGCGCGAGGGCTCTCCTTAAGAAGTATCCGGCCGCATCACCGAAATTGATGCCCTGGTTGCAAGCAGCCGCGGTCCCGACCCACTTTCTCGGCACTTACAGGGAGCCCCTATGAACGACCGGGGCTGACCACCTTTTTGACAACCCTGTACTGAATCCTTCGCCATTAGCCCGGCCGTTGTCCCCAACCAGGTTTCACGTCGGCTGCTTTAGGTTTCAGACCGCTGTCACCTGTTAGCCAACGTCTGTTTCCTTTTCGAGCATTCCCCCCCAAGCGTTTGTAGCAGTCGAGCAGTGCTTTTGATACCCGTCTGCAAGTTATGACCTCTTGCGACATTCCCAGCCCTGTCTCTTCATGTCTCTCCTCTCATCCACTGTTTGTTGGGATTCGTGTGTCTTCTTCGTGCATACTAGTCCTATCGGCGCTTATGGTAAACAAAAAAACTGGGGGGGAACGTAGGAGAAAGGAAAGCATTGAAAAAGCATGACTCGGAGCATGCACATGGCACCAGATGGAGTTTGTCCTGTTCATTATGATTGTTTTGTCTTCGGATGTGTTTTTGTGTTGCGAGTGTGTTTTTTTTCTGAAAGTATGGTTAGATTATATGAGCTACTGTTCGAATGCATAGGTAATAGACACGTTTGGTCGATCCAGATTCTGTAATTTTTCTCTGATTGAGGGTGAAGAAAGCTATCCCGTCTCTCTACCGCACAAAAGCATGCATTCCCCAGGAGCCGTTTGCAACACATGGCGAGTCAAACCCTCAGGAAGTGGCCTGATTCTCCGGCCACAACCCCGTAGTGAAATGAAGCGAGAGGGGGTTTATCGCAAAGAAGCAAATAGAGTACGAGTTACCTCTCTTTCTTCTTCCATAGACCAGACCACATACTCATTCAGACAGGGAAATGGCACCGTATATTCACAATAGGCACTTTGTTTTTCTCCCATCAGACAGACAGGTAGGTAGACAGACAGACAGACAGACAAACCACCCGTTCCCCTCCCCCTCCCCCTTTCTTTTCCCGCCTACCCACGAGATGCATGGAAACACCTGGCGGGCGGAGAGGGGGCGGGCGGGATATAGAGGGCAGATACACCATGTACCGAACGCAGGTCGCGTACATGAAGTGAGTATCGTGTAGGGAACAACCTTGTTAGGCCTGACATGTAAGTGGGGCCCGGACCGTTGGAAAAAGAGATACGGAACCTTGATTACCTGTTAACCCCCCCCCCCCCCTTTTTTTTTTCTCCGTCTCCGTGTACTATCTTTCGGAACCCACGTGGATGCCTGTTTATATGGGATGAGGGTGTGGCAATTGAACTGGTCCGTTCAGCATGCGCATGGTGAGGTCACTTGTTTTTCCTGTTCTGTAATGTAAGAGAGGGTAAAGGAAAAGGGCAACGTGGGCAAATAGGACGGAAGCAAGCGGAAGGCCGAGTTTGCATATGCTCACTCTCCGTTTCTGTTATTTTCCCGTATTGGTATCCGGAACACACACTCGTGGGGTGGATGGGTGTGTGTGTGCGAGAGATACAGACTACATCCCTGTATATTATCGTACCCAGGTATAACCCCCTTGTTCCGATATATATTGCGGCAAGTACATAGTGTGCTGCTAAGGGGGGGGAGGGGGCGCGCGGACATGGATTGTCTTGGTATTGGATATGTGAGAGAAGTATGAAAAAAAGAGCGGCTTGATATCGTCGTTGTCTACTTTTTTTTTGCCTCATTTACTTTGAGGGGGCGACACGGCAGTTGGGTCGGATGAAGATGTGTCAGGCTGAGATGACTAGAAGGGGGAACCTTGACTTGGTGTGATTATCGTTGCTGAGAGTGGAGTATGAGGATCTTTGCCGCAAAAGACTATCAGTAAATTTGTTAGAGATGATGATGTCGTAAGCAGGGGGGAATCATATCGAGGTCTAGGGCGGGAGATTTTTTTTTAATATTTCTTGTTTTTTTTTCTGGAGGGAAAGAGATCGAGGTGCGGGCTGATTCCGAAGATTTGCCGGTGGATATGTGTCTGCACCTGACCATGTTTGAGCGAGTTCTTAGACGTGAGCGCATATCCATCGTTCCCCTCTGTAACTATTTTGCTAGCGTAGTCAGATGGTAAGCAAGAGACTTGAATCTGTCTAAACGCGCGAGGAGAAATGATTAGCCTATGCGTAAGCTTTCTCTCGGTCTGGATTGGCCTTGCTGACGAATGTCTTATTCTCCGCTCGTGCTTCTGCATATGACTTTTTCTTGGCTCCTTGTCCCTGTTTGCTTTCCTTCTTCTCTCTTTACTTCTGTCGCGATCTTCTTGCCTAGTGTTGTGTGAAACGCGTCGCATGACTGACGTTTGTGATACTGGTAGTATCGTAAACGGCCTCGCTTCGTCGTCATCGTGATTCGGGCATCGAACCATGTCAGTGCCCATGCGACACAATGCCGAATCGGCATGTTCGACACCCGTTGTCACAAACGGGGCTAAGAAGTAGCAGGAAAAAAGGGCCATTTAAGTTGCGCCGAAGAACCAGCGTTCGGGCAACAAATCCCTATCTTCTCATTCGCTCCGATGGGACCGGTATAACGATGCGAGTTCCCACACTTTTTTCTCGCTTGGCAAATGACGCGTTGCTGCTTTGCGACCCCATTGCCGAACCACTGCCTAGTGTACAGTAGTGCGCCCGTTGGGAAAAACGGTCTTCCCGGATACGACCCTTGTCTCCCCATACAGCGTCGCGTAGGTCCTGCAGCACGCATGCTCCTCTAGCATCAACCCACTGTCCCATACTAGCTGGCTTATCGCATGCATGTTTTCGCTATGCTGGAACGGTAATGGCGCTGTGGGGGCAGTAAAGTCTTTGGTCAGATTGAGAATGGTGAACAATAAATGAGCGGAATGAATTTGAAAAAGAAAAAAAAGTTGGTTACGAGGACCCAATGTTCACACTAGCGCTTGGAAATTTGGCGTCCAAGTTTCTTCTTTGAGTCTGTGGGCTAAGCAGCTGAAGAGACAAATTTGGCCCCACTTGCAGATAGAGCAAGTAAACCTGCACGACAAAGGGGGCATTTGGGGGCCGGAGAAGAGAAGCATTCTTTGGGGGCTAGAACAGAGGATTGATAGAAATCTCGTATTCTGTCTAGCCTGGCCTGTGGAGAGCTCGTATCTGCAGTGCAGCGCTGTAGGGATCGAGGTAAACTCGAGGAAGGTGGGTGGAACAAGAGGCGTGAGTAGAGAATGAAGTAAGAAGAGAAGATTGGGAAGTGGCAGCCGCTGTTGGCGTTATCGAGTTGGCCTCATTTTCCTCTGTGATGAGTTCTGTGATGAGTATGTCGGAGGAATCTTGGGCTGTTGCTAATTGAACCTAGCATCGCTAGAGAATCAAGTGTGACTGCTTGGGGATGCTGTCTGTATCCAATATTAAAGACAGGTTTCTGTTGTGGAATTGACTCTTCATCGTGTGAGTATAGATCAGTACTATGAAACCAGGCTTGTGGTTCGATCGAGGATTGCTTGGGGCCGTCATAACCACTGTGGAGGACTTCTCTGGTGCCTCTGGGGTTAGATGATGGCGTTTACTGCCAGTTCTGACAGCATTGCTGGCCTTGAATGATGCAATCGATACTTGATGTCTGAATTTCCAATGCCATGCATCTTTGCTGCCCACTAGAGCTACTTCGAGAGGCCTTTTCATCGCTCTGTGGCACATGGATTATTTCTAATTCTATGTCGATGTACTTACAAAACTTGATTTTGGCGTCTTAACCTGTCTCTGTAAGCCTCGCCCGTGGATATTGTGCTGGACAGAGATCAACCCAATCTTTGAAGGACCTGAACCCTGTATCGAGGTCCTGAAAGTTTCAAATCGGTGTCATGTCAACAACTTGAAGAGATTAACGCTGAAGTCAGTACTGTCATTTACAGATAGACCTTGTGACTAGCCTTCGCAATTTTATTTCGGTTACTGCCGTGTTTTACTCTTAGGTTTCATAACCGACTCTCTAGTCTTTGTATCTGATCGCACAGAATAGACACAAAGGCCGACCGGTGACCGAAAACTAGGAACATGTAAATGAAATGAGGGTTCTATCAGCATTAAAGGAGACAAAACGCAGAACCACAGATGTGCAGTGCAGGGTATTTATGATAGATTAAGGTATATTGATAAACCAGGCATGCTATCGACAGCCAAGAGCTGCTACACTCATAACTGCGATACAACGCTTCGTTCAACATTGCGCGTACTGACTCTGTGACCCTGAGAATATATTGGTCTGTCTCGGTCTATCCTTGCGCCACACATGGACAGGTCTAGCAGATCTTGTGAATGTTTCCACCTCCTTCGTAGATTCTACCAGCATACTCAGTATGCGACCTTTATGTATTCTGCAAACATGCTTCTTAGGAGTCCGTCTTGTAGCTGTAGGCGGACTATATGCTTCAATCTGATATGTTTTTAGTGTAGCATCTCAAGCCGGGTCCTCTTCTGCAAATGCCTGGTATGTATCATCGACGCATTAGACACGCCCACGGCGATATCAACGCTAGGCGTAAACTTGTAAACGATATTCGTAACCTGGTTTTTCTTTCTTCACAGGTACTTCTTTGCTGCTGTAGCAACTCTTTGCCTGAACACTGGGCTCTTGATAACCTCTCCGTTTCCAACCGCGAAGAACGGGTTCATTATAGTTTTGACCCATGCCTCGTACACATCAACCATGAAGTTCTTGACCGCTTCTTCAGTAGCAGGACTATTTGGGTTATATAGCCCAGCTCCTCCACCGAGAGCCGCTCGTCCACCTGCCAGGCTTCCTCTGGCACCTCCGGCGCCTCCACTTGTGAGTCCCAGACTTTCATCGCGTGGCCTTGTGAGTAGCAGGAACCGCGTGTTTCCGCCTGTTATCCAGCAGGATACGTAACAGTTCTGATACTTGTCGATGTGCTTCAAATACATCGGCGCGGAGCCGCTGGACGTCGAGGGACCCCATTGGACTTCTTCGACTATGTCGAGGGCGGAGTGCAGGATAAACGGGACAAGGGCGCGCTCGGCTGGTGTGTAATTTGCGACACCAGTTCCACCACTTCGAGATGTGCCAAAATCATGGGTAAAGAGAGGAACGTCCAGAGGCGAGAGTATGGAGAACGTATACGACATGGTGGTGTGGAAGAGATGTGTGTGCGAATGCGCTTGGCTCGAGGGTGGGCGCTGACTCAAAGGATAGTTGGACTTTGCAATCCGGTGGCTTTTCGCACGTCGTGTATGTACGAGAGGCGTTACAGTTTTTCGTAATTCGTAAATTCGTAAAGTTGGTCGCGGAGCTGTAGCTGCTGGAAGCGTGGAGTGGTGCTCAGCTTCCCCACGCTAACTAGTATGTTCGCCAAGAAGTCCGCGGGAGTGTCTGCGCAGAATATCGCAACTTCAGTTGCGCATGCCTGGCCTTGCAACTCCCACACCTCAACATGTTCGGTCCTTTCCGCCTCACAAATCCACTGTCGGGTGGCCTGTTATGGTGCGTGTCCCCACGATAAATTTTCCTGCGCAATTGGCCGCTTCCGTCACCGTGGGCCTTCTTTGCCATCGCCTTCAACAATTCTCAGAGATACACTCAGAACCTGTACACTGACAACGGCATAGGAAAGTGCCATGGCGGCTCTCCAGACACCAGAAATACCGTCACCGTGAGCGGCTGCGACATGTCGACTCCGTCGTTTCCACCCTCGATACCGCACTACGACGAATGGGCCAAAGCATGAAGAAGGTGGAGCGCTGGAAGACGGAGATGCCGACCGAACAAGAGATGCTACCAAAAGACAAATACACCGTTTTCGACCGGAAGGTGAAGAGATACCGAAAGGGAATACATAGTAAGTGGCGCATACTAGGAGGACAAAACCAAGAACTTGGAGGACTCTCCGTGAATGTGTTCTGACGATATACAGAGGTGCCAAAGTGGACAAGGGTCAGTCAACGACTCAACCCTCCGGGTTTCTAGATGGCGATTGCAACAAGATGCGGCGAACGAATGTATATTTCATTGTAACCATACGAATCGCATCATATGCGGTGCTACGGAAAGGTGGAATTCCAGTATATTTGGTCTTGTCACCTCATAAATGTCTGACCTCTGTTTTTATGAGCTAGAACGATCGCACAGATCTTGCTAAGTGAAGTCCTCTCGGCCTGTGAGATGCAATTGTTGAATTCTTCACAAGCGCAGCATGTTTGGCCTCTACCTATGGAAGTCCTTGCTCTCTGCTCTACATATATTACATGCGCGAAACCATCAAACAAACATGATAAGCAGTACAAGAGGTTCACTGTGCTTTCTCGTTTTTCAAAACATCCAAGTCTCGTGGCTTCTTCCTTCATCAGAACAGCATGCTTAGCTCATTAGACTCAATCAATCCATCGAGCCCAAATCCTTGAGCATTCCATCCCATATCGAGAGGGAGGAATCCATTCCAAAGCGCTGCATCATCTGGGGCTGCATTGTTTCCACCGCCATGTACAGCAAATTCGTTTACAGCACCCAAATCCGTCCATCCGAAATCACCCATTTGTTCTGTGATTGCTGGACTTTCACCCGTTCCATTGCTGCTGGCTTGTGGACTAGTCTGGTGGCCAAGTACTGGGTGTTGTGGGAAGCCATTTTGATCCACCGGTGTACTCGCAATGTGCGTACCAGGGTGGTGGAATGATGAGCGACTTGTTTTGTCTTTCCTCGGCACCTTCGCCCAGAGCAACTTAAGGAGTTGAGAGTAACGGGATCCAGGGTGCTGGACGCCGCTTCCAGACCCCACAGCACTGCGTTGAAGGCGTGCTATTGTTTCATTAATCATGGCTCGGATGGCGCGATCCTCGTCAGCACTAATGACACCCGTGCAGCGGGCGCGATAGAGGAAGACGCCAGCATAAACAAGGTAGAGATAGTATCGAAGCGGCATGAAGCGCAAGGAGCGCTCAGGATCTACAAAGTTGTTGACTGTGGTGAGGATTGCCTTTGCAGAATCGAGTCCTTCGTAAATGAAACGTGCATCGCCCACGGCTCCTACGTTGTTCACAAACACGCGCTGAGGAGCCTGCATACGACCCATGCCGGTATTGGCTGGACTAGCTGCTACAGAGTCGGCGGACGTGGATGAAGGCAGAGCTCGAAGAACAGTAGCTTGGAAGGCGAAAGCATTAGTATACAGACGCAGATAGTCGTACGACATGAGCAGACATGCTTTGAGGGGTGGTGAGCACGTCAGGGTGCCCCATACACTCTTCCAGCCGTACATCGCTGATCGAAAGTCGTCGATGAATTTGATGTAGCTGCCGCTCATTTGTGAGCGGAAACTCGAACTAGGATTCGAGTAGAGTGTATCATGAACATTGCTGAAGAGCTGTGTAAGCTCGAGATTGGCCTGAAAAATGGAGGCGTGATCCTCTTCATTTGGGTTTTTGGGAATCAATGAAGGGTAGTCTTCTCGTCGCAGAGTGGTCAAAGGCCCAGGACCGCGAGACCAGAACGCTTTCCCTATCCTGATACTGATATGGCGATCAGAAACATACGCAGCCGTCCAGATGAGACGCTTTCGATGGTGGTCTTCGTCCTTGTTTTGATCCACGAAGCGGAACGAATACTTGTCCAGCGCGAGAAAGTATGCGATTCTTAAAGCGAGACCAACATGCATCCAGCTCTCTTTGTCTTCTTCTCCCTTGCCAACTTTCCCCGAGCCGCGCTGGGTATACGGTGCCCATTCGGCAAGGATCAGTAGAGCCTCGACTGCCTCGATACCTGCTTCGCCTCCAGCAGCGAGCGCAGAAACTAGGTTTTTCATGTGTTCGGAACATGCTTCGTATATATGCGGCTCATCGACGAGGTCTTTTGAGGCAATCAAGAGGATAGCAGTAAGGAGATGTTGTTCTTTGTTCACCATATCAGAGAGCCGGGATGTCTCGAAAGCATGGGCTGGGGCAAGAGGGTAGAATGGGTGGTATTGCTGTTGATATCGGACGAGTAGCTGGCAAAGAGAATGGACGGTAAGGACTCCTCGATCCAACAATGGATAAGAGAAGGAGAGGGGCGGCGCAGGCATGCTCAGAGATGAACCTCTGGCATGCGATATGGTGTTACCATTCTCATTGTTCTCGTCGTTTGAGCTCGTCTCTCCAGCGACTCTGGCCAGTATTCCTAGGGCATCTGACGGATTTTGAAGGTTCGAGAAGGGAAGCTCCTCTGAATTGGATGAATCCGATTGCTGTCCCTGAAGTTCATCTCCAAACTGTTGTGCTCCAGCATCTTGCGACCATGTTGTGCCGAGGTTGCCCAACGTATGAAAGCTTCTTTCTGGCGCGTTCGCAGGAAGCGTCGGTAACGGCCGCTGTGGTTGGGCTTCTGGTTGCAACTCTGACGGTAGCTGCGACTGCGATTCGTCGATGCGTTTCTTTTTTCGTTCCCTTCTTCCACCGCGATTGCTTCCACCGAGTACGCATTCAAGATTGTCGCGCTTACATCGAAGGCACGGTATAGAGTTGTTCGAGTCCCTATAGCGTCATGTCAGATCCAAACCGACGTGTTCAATTCTATCATTAGTCGACGGCCAGATCCAAACCCTCAGCGACACGAGGCATCTACGCTGAACTTTGCGCATGCGCATGTGTCGTTCCTGAACCGGGCCGCGAACCGACGTAGCAACTGGATCAACCACTTACAGCAAACACCGACTCTTCCTCTTCCTGCAGTTCAAGCACGCGATCTGCGTTCTCTTGGTCTTTGAAGCTTCATCTTCATCCGGGTTGGCGGCTGTCTGCGCGCCGACAGGCTGTTGTGGGGCATTTGCTTCCATGCCTCATTTCGAGTGGGTAGCTGGTCGGTGTTTGAAGCTGTCGGGGACTGGGGAAGAATGCGGAGACGGTCGCGTCGGTCGTTGCTCGTGTTTCGGGCCGAACTGAACACGATGGTGGCGGCGCCTAGAGCCGTCGGTCAATGGCAGTGGATGGGGTCGGCCTGCTGTCCGTCTGGTGCACCACGACCATCACTCAACATTCTAGCCTTGACCTGGCAAAGCCCACATGAATTACAGGGGTATTTCCATACTGCTATCAAGGCCTGATTAGTCATGGTACCCCTGCCCGGTACAATAAGATGTTTCGAACAGCGCTCGTGAAAAGGTCTTGGTCGCAATCATATTTGCAATATTTTCTACATTCTTCAACAATAAACAGGGCTCGGTGGTGTAGTTGGTTATCACGTCAGTCTAACATCCTGTTAGGCACACTGAAGGTCCCGAGTTCAAACCTCGGCTGAGTCAAAGCCGGAGCTCGTATGAGCTCCAACATCCTTTTTGCCTGTGTGCAGTCGTGTCTGGACGTTGAATGGCTCGCGCAAATAGTGCGGAGAAGTTTTTTTTGCCGACATACACCTAGCGGACACTATCACCAAAGTGTCGAACAAGGCCAACATTAGTGCAGAAACATAGGGCTGTCTCACTCAACCGTTATCTACATACATGGTTACCATGTGTTCGGTACCCGGTTCTTGATGCCTTCGCTAGATTGATGCATCTGAAGAGTGGTAGTCCTCCTTCGAATAGGGCCCATGCGAGATTTACTGCGTACTAAAGCCGCTGTGTTTATCAAAACACTACCTTGGTTATTCTCGCCTAATTGTGAGCAACTACAGGCTATTAGGAGATATCGGCTTCGATTTTTAGTACTGTACGGCTATGCAGTTGGATAATATGCGACATGTGTCATTCACAGACGTATACATAGATTCTACAAGCCAAGCAAGGAACCCCGACTTCAACAAAGTAAAGCTGAGTAAGGGGCTGACCGGATCACACCAAGTGCAATCGCAGAAGTAAGTGGTCCAAAGAGATGTGTAAGCGAAAGATCATCATTGAAGTGATGACATATTCGTAGTTATGAATTTCTCTACGTCACAAGATCTCACTGTGAATAATCTTTAGGAAAGCATGGCGAATATTCCTTTTTGTATCGTTTGGTGGCGGTGTGTCGGAGATGTCCTGCCACGCTGTAGCACCGCCTCACCATTCCAAGCTCAAAGTATCAGCCCACGTGCCCTTCTTCTCAACCTTGAAAGCACTCTCTATGTTTCCAGATCCAAGATCTGCTCCATAGAAATGTGCAAAACATCCTCGTCCGACCTCCTCCCACTTGAGCTCGGCTTTTTTGTCAGAATGAACCTGGCCGTCGCCATCAGTCCCCGCGGCCAGCACTTCATACTTGATCTTCAACAGCCACAGCTCTGGAGCGTCACTGAAAAACTTGTCGGCAGTACCGGGAACCTGCTCGGAGGTGGAGAGATGGATGTAGCCGTCATTCCGGTCGAGGTCTGAGAGTGGGAGACGAGCAGGAAGCGGTGAAGGCGGGGCGCTTGGAAGGATCTTGTACAAGAACGTTGGGAGGGGCGAGGGCGCTGGCATTGTGCTGACGGTCCGCGTGATGTGGCCGAAACACTGCTTGCTCACCGGGAGACTTAAGTGTCCAAAGCTTGGCTGACGATAGACGTCACAAGAGAAGCCAAATTCATCGCGTCTAGGACGCGGATGCCTGTGTTTTGCTTGTGATTGGCGGGGAGATTACGTGAGGCACGCGAAGGTCCACCCCAACCACGGGTAGAAGATGGCTTTTGGGCGCCACAAATCTGACCCTGAACTGAGCTGGGCAGCCGTCACCATGGACAAACCATTTCTTTTTCCACCCAGCCTGCGCGCCGACCGTAACGTTGCAAGTGGAGAAAGCTGCCCGACGCCTGGACGTACTCGCCGTGTCACTTGGACTGCACCCACCTGAGTTGAAAGGAGACCCGACCATTGGACCACGCGACAGATATACCTAGAGCCGCAAATCACCACCAGCACGTACCCTAGGTAGAGGTGCTTCCAACGCTGTCCGAGTCACCAGAAAAGAGTTGCATTTAGGGCGTCTTTGGGAAGATTCTGCTCTGCTTCTATGCACTTGCGCTAGTCTGCTAGGTTGTTGCGCAACTGCTAATAATGCTCGTGCCGGCGCATACGACCGTCTCTCTCACCTACCTTTCAACACAGTATGACGGAGATACAACTTACGGGAGATGAGATACGCCACCTCTCTGAAGAGCTAGGGGATGTGTCGACTCGATGCTGCGTGCGGAGGACCACTGGGACGCCGACTGCATCGCACGCCACCTTCGAATATCTCAACAAAGGTGCTGCCAACATCATCTTCAAAATCCAGACGTGGAGTCCAAGTCGCGCTGCGACGACTTTTGCTTTCATCGATGTTATGCGCCAAGGGAAGCTGTCTTTCAAAGCCACAAGAATGGACCATCAATATCTAATGCGCCACGTCCTCCGGGTGCCAAGGGGTGGTCAGAAACACCTATCGTCCATGGAAATCATTCACGGATATGAGAATGCGATCCGACCCCTATTTTTACCAGGCAGATACAAGACCCTCGGCAAGGCCATAACACCACGAAACGGCTCGGACATCCCTATTACAGTGCAACTTAGCCGAGATCTCACCAAGCATCTCATGGACCACGAAGCTGTACTGCTACTACCAGAAGTCATGAGCCACCTCTACACGATAGCTGAGAAAGGCACATTTGCCAACACCGCACCAAGAGCGTGTTGGGGTATTCTTCTCCCCAACATGTCGCCTACACCTGGACAATCGATCACACTAGAAATAAAGCCCAAGTGGCTTGCACAGTCGCCCAATGCGCCCTCTGAAGCCCGCCGCTGCCGGACCTGTGCAATGCAGGTCTCTGTGCCAAAGAATAGAGATAGCTACATTTGCCCACTCCAGGTGCTTCACGGAGACTCAAAGGCGCTCCGCCCATGGGCTAATGCAACCGTCAAGCGCCATTTCAGCAGCCAATCGCCGTCTCAGACTGTGGTGACAGCCATGGTCGAAGGCATAGTGGCCTACCTCACGGTTGGGGACGGCGTTGAGCTACTGCGGCATCTCCTCCAACTACAGAGTACACTTGATCCACGAGGTATCCTCTGCCGACCACAACATGGCTCCGAGCTATTCGATCACAACCTCCGGCTAGCAATGACACTGAGGGATTGCTCACTTTTCATCAAGATCTCCTACAATGCCACCAGCATGACGGGAATCGAGTCCAAACTCGGTGATCTCGACTTCAAATCCGCCGAAAAGATTGTCGATTGGATGGACAAAGAGAAGCAGCTGTTGAAAGAAGGAGCATACATCACACCGGCCGGTCCACCATGCTGGATTCAGAATGGCCGGTGAACTTGCAACGTCCTAGACTAGTCTGGCAAGCAGTGCAAATTAGACGGTCGCACCGCCCTACGAATCTCGACCTATGAATGTCCACTTAGAATCATATCACTCCACGGATTTGTCCAACACAGGGCAAAGCTCCGTGCACATTTTGGCATTGTTACAACCTCATTGAATGGCTCCAGGAGACGGGCCACCACAACCCTTGCAACCTAAGAGCTACCGTACCCCAGATCCTGATTTCAAACAGGGCCATGACGGAAGCACCAAACAAGCCTTTGTGCACATACCTCGGGCCGAACTCTACAACACGTTGATGACAGAAAGGCTGTCACGAAAGAAACTATAGCAGCCACCTACTTGTTCTGATGAGAACAAGGACAAAAGAAAGGTGGTACATTAAGAAATCACCGCGGTGAAAAAGAGCCACATACAACCTCATTCCCGCAGAGTCTGCAGAGTAAAGATAGATGGAGAAAGACAACAAAGGCTACAATGTATCAACAAGAGCAGGAAACGCGCGAGCGGAAGAGCAATGGCTCTTATTTGATGTAACGATAACAACAAACTTTCCCTTCTTGGCTTGTTTTTTTTTCGTAGCAAAGCGTAATCATTGCTTGTAATTATATCAGTTCATCAAATTACCAAATCTTTTTGATGCACAAGAGCCCAAGCGTTCGCATGAAGTTGAATCACAAGCGCGAGGCACATTTGCAGCACCACACACAAACTCGTCGAACCAACGATTCAGGGAAAGAAGAAAAAAAGTTAAGAGGACATGAGAATATATTTCTCGCTAACTTGGGTATCTACCGGGGAGCGCCAAATCGCAAGGCCAGACCAGAAGAAAAGAAAAGGGAAGAAAAAGCATTTCATCGCTGCGTGTGAAAAGACCAAAAAAACAGCTCGACTTCTTCATACAACACTCACGCCCCCGCCTCTTCAACAAAGCAATGCACTCTCACGGTGCCATCCTCACTCCCACTAACCACGCGCTCATCACTCAGACCAACACATGTAATTGGACCCGTATGACCCGTAAGCGTACGCTCGTGTTTGCCTGTCCTCGGGTCCCAGATCTTGATTGTCTTGTCTTCTGCTCCGCTGACCAGGCGCAGCGAGTCGGCAGCAAGCGACCAGATACCCTCGACGTGGCCGAAGAAGCGGTGCACGCAGCGGCCAGAGGGCACGTGCCAGAGGCGGATGGTGCCGTCGAGGGAGCCGGTGAGCATGTATGAGGGAGGAGAAGGACGGGTTGGGTCGTCTGGGAAGAAGGATTCGTCGTCATGGGGGGTGTTTGATGTAGATGAGGAGGGGAGTGGTTGGGATTGGGGTGTGTCTGAGGCAAGGGAGGCTGTGTCGGAGGTGTCGTTGTGGGCGTTTGCGACGAAGTCATCTTCGTCAATTTCAAAGGTTCGGGGCAGGGGGAGCACTTGCTGGACCTGGCCGACGTGACCTTCATACGTCCTGAGGCAACGGCGGGTGTCTAGATCCCAGAGCTTAACAGTCATGTCGTCTGATGCTGAGAAGAGGGTTCGCGAAGGAATGTCGAGCTTGACTGAATTCACCCAATCCGTGTGTCCGAGGAGTGTCGTGCGCTTCATCTGTGTGAAGTCATGCACCACGATGGTGTTATCAGAAGAACCGGACGCCAGGAGCTTGTCAGCCATGTGGAGACCAATGACACCTTGAGTATGGGCGTTCAAGGTTTTGATCAGAGCACCTGTCCGCCAATTCCATATCTTGATGGTATGGTCCAAGCTTCCGGTGATGAGTCTGCTATCTTCAAACTGCAAGCATCGGATACCCTGAGAGTGGCCGGTGAGTGTTCGCAGCACCTGGCCACTCTTGATGTCCCACACTTTGACTGTTGCGTCATAGGAGCCAGTGATGAGGACCTCGTCGTCAAACTGGAGGCACATGACACCATTGGTGTGGCCTTTTAATATGCGTGTTGAGTAACGACCATATTTCCAATTGCTGCCAACCTTGTAGCGGTCCTTGTAGACATCCTTCCACGGACGCTTCTTGGGATGATCGAAGTAAGATGTGAGCTGATCCGATCCCGACGCAGTGTTTGTACATTGTCGCTTTCCGGTAGCTTCTGGAGAGGACGAATCCTCGGGCATAGGTCGCTTGGTTGCTGTAGGTGAGCCGGGGGTCTCTGAGAGACGAGGAAGTGAGTTGTGTGGATCGAAGGAATCAGGTTGAGGCGTGATATTAGGGGACCATTCGTTAAGGCCTCGTCCCGAAGCTCGAAGTTGTATGCGTCTCTTTTCCTGCCGCAAGCGCCGCTGATCTAGCAAGGGAAGCCCCCAGCCGCATTTTGTGCATTTCCGATCAATGTGTTGTTCACACATCCTATGCCAGACCACGTCATCGTCGGCCAATTGCCTCCATCTTCGATTGACTTGAGACGCCTTGCATAAGGAAGTCGTGTCAAGGTAGCATAGTATCTTGAAGCCCAGCTCAGTGGGGAGTGCGCCGAGAAAGTCAATCTTGATAAGGTTGCGGACCGACGAAGAAATAAACGAGAGCTGTGGAAAGCAACATTGGGCGAGGATGCCTTGAAGCATAAGGTTGCGGTGTCGAGACGGGGCAGCGGAGAAGAGCGACCATACCGTAGCTATGCTCTGCTGGTCTGCTTGTGATTCTCTGCTGAGTTCCTAGGATAGTCAGCAGCTGTTCTTGTTGTGATGATGTAGCACTTACGGCTTGCAATTGCTCCATGGACGGCTCGTCGGCCTGCCGCCGACAAAGCAGGTCTGGCCTGTGACGGTAGCAGAACTTTGTGTTTGCCGTGCGCGGACGCTCGTCTTGTCGGTCGCTGTTGGTCCCCAGCGGGTTGTATTGCTGTGGAATGTGTTGGGCAAGATATGGGGTAATCATTCGCTCGATCTTTTTGGACTTATTTGCCTGTGCTTCTTCGGAGTCCTCAGCGTTGCCGTGCAAGTGTCTGGTCCGCTCTAAGAGGCCTTCGTGGTCGTGGCCATGCATCAACGTGGTGTGAGGACTGGCGGGAGCCGTGGTGAAGTCGTCAGGCGAACGGGCAGAGTTTCGCCATGAGAGCCGTCTTTGTTTAGGGCTTGCAGCCAGAGTTTGCAGGGGGGAATGCTCGGTAGCAACCGTCTCAATGGTATGTGTGGTATTGGGCGCCATGGTCGTGCTCTTTGGGGCCGAAGGCTTTAAACAGTGGTAGACAGTGCTGACGGCGGGTTTGCGACAATGGTTGTCTAGTGTTGAGCAGGGGCGCTGGGCCTCTAGGAGGCGTAATGCATACGTTGTGCGGGGAGTGCGGCAGGCTGTCGAGATTCTGGGGTGATATCGCGTGCGAGCTACGGAGGAGCAGCGAGGAAGATGCGACGGGGACTCGGGTGAATGCTTCCAACGCAAGTCGGCGCGAGCGCGGATTGTGTTGCGACAGGAAAAAGTAAAATGTCGTCAAGGCTCGCTCTGGTTCGCGAAGGGTTTCTTTTGGCCTGTTGCAAGGAAGGGCAGCATCGGGGCGTGGGGTGTGGTTGCGGACGTCGGTAGAGCGGCGGCGAATCGACCATGGCAGATGGCGCAATGTCAGTTGTGGATAGCATCTTCAAAGCACGCAATGGCTCTTGGCCACTCGGAGCAGAAACGATGCCCACCAAGGGCTGGGGGGTGTCGGAGATTTTTCAGATGCAAATCCTCCACTGTCGAGCAGACCGGATTCCTGCTTTGTCATAATGATCCAACTTTCTGCTGCCATTGTCGCTCTCGCGTCGGCGTTAAGGTGAGCGGCTAAGGCAAGGCTCACTCCACCCTTGGACCCTGGTTGCCCATGCCTGGTAGCCCGAGCTCAACACCATCATCATCGTCGTCGTCCTCGCCAACGCGCTCGATGCCTGCCAGCCTGAGCAACATGCTCTGCAACAAACATGATAGCCCTGATCTCGCCTTCGCCGTAGCCTGAACACCGCTAGAAATGCCTTGAGATTTTGCATGATACCATCGCCTGTCTGCCTGCCCGCCTGCCTGCCTGCCTGCCTGCCTCCTCGAGTAGCCCTCCGTCATGGCTTCTCCACAGTCGCCCACGTCTCCAACGAGCAGCGCCGCATCACAAACCTCACTCACCCAAGACACCAACCACTCGCTCACCCTCGAGCATCTTGTCACCCACTTTGTTGCCGCCAAACGCTCACTAAACACCCAGACTGTCCTATGGCGTGCAACTGACATTGTCAGCACCGCGCGCGAGCTGCTTGAAGAGAATGCCGTCCTCGCTGCCAAGAACACATCGATTCGTAATATAGTAGAGCAGCAGCTTGATGCTCTGGAAGCTGTGCGCCGCGGTATCGACGTGGTCGAGGCCGAAGTGCAGACTGAGTTCAAGCAGATACTACACCATGTGGATACGTCCTTTGCCGGTCTCAACTCTACGCTTGCTGTTCTGCGTGAGACACCGATCGAAGCCGTTCTGCAACCCTACGGTACCCCTCAGAAGCATCTCTACGACTTCATCGATAGCGCCACCGTCTCCAACCTCGAGAGTACACTGCGTGCGTGCATAGACCGGTACAACGAGGCGCATGCCACGCTCGACGAGAGCTGCGATACGTTTGATACTTCGCTCGACAATCTCTACTCATCTATCGACAACGTGCCCATGACACCTGCGACCGCATCGACCCCAAGCCCTATCCCCAGTCTATACCATAACCTCGAAGGACACGCCAAAGAGGCTGCACAAGCCTTCCAGTCCTTGGTCCAACACTACGATCTATGCATCACAGCCTTGCGCCATACCGAGGGCGGGTCAGCCGCTGCTACACAAGCTACAGGCGATGCGCCTGTGCACTCTGCTGACGATGGCACAGCGCCTCCAGAGCCCATGAGCGAGGAAGAGCGACGAGACATGCTCAATGTGCTGCAAAAGGACGCCCGCCAGGTCGACGACGTCGTGGCTGAGATACAGGAACGAGGCTCAGAAATGACCTTCCTCCTCAGTCAGATTGAGAACCACATCAACCACCTCCGCAGCGAGGCCTCGGCGCTGTCGAGCATACTCCAAATGATCTCGCACGTCACCAACGATGTCAAACGCCATATTGCCACATCCCGCTCCTTCCACGTCTCGTGGCTGCAAGATACGCGCCCCAACCTGCTCAACGGCATCGACGAGTGGGAGAACCAGCGCGAGTTCTACGAACGCTTCGACCTCGCCTATGCCGAGCTCTTGGTCGAAATCTCGTCACGACGCAGACGCCACGAAAAGGCTAAGCGCAAGGCCGAAGAGGCGCAGAAGGAGCTCGATAAGCTGCGCCTCGAGGATGAGCGCGCCAGAGAACAGTTTACCCTGGCTCAGGGCGACTTTCTGCCGCTAGACATCTGGCCGGGCCTGAGAGATCCGCCGCGCCGGTACGAGGTCAGGGCTGTCCCCGTCGCTACAGACAAGCAAGATGATAATGTCCAAGGAGGAAACGAGGGAGACGAGTGGGGTGACGGCGGGGGTGGCGGCGTCCAAAGTATCCCCCAGCTAGGCCGGAATGTAGTAGAGCGAGCACTGATGAGAGTCAAGAGACGCATGTGAGATGTGAGATTCGATGTTGCAACTCTGAGCAATATGTATGCGAATGCTCGTAAGTGGTATTTGGAAAGAGAACTAAGAAAACAAAGTACTAGTCATGCTTGTATAAAAACCCTGTGTATCATGATTTTTAACTCCTCCCGAATTCGCTCATAATCCCAGACAACAAACCCCTTTTGAAGATGATGGTGCTGGAAAACGCTTCGTCACACGCCCAACTAATTGGCAGGCTACTCAGGCTTGCGGCCGTGGATGAAGTAGAACCGAATGTAAACATGTACGTCTCTTCGCCTGATATCGGCCACGACACGGGCAGTCATGACGCGGCACTCTGCCTCGCTCCAGCCCATGACCTTGCCCATGAGGCCGAGCGTGTAGGGCTCGATGCCCATGGACATGTGCTCGCGCTGGTAGCGCCCGATTTCCTTCATGCGGGCGTCCTTGGGCCAAGGGCCAAGGGGTACCTATGACGTGTGTTAGGAGTCATGTATATACGTGCGATTCAAGGCAACAAGAAAAAGGAAGAGCAAAAAAAAAGATGACATACCTTAACTACCTTCTCATTCACATCTACAAACCCGGCATCCAGCATCTTCTGCTTAATCGTGTTGCCCGCACGGATATCCCTCCCCCACTTGCCCGCCGCATCGTGGCACAGCTTCTGCCAATTCTCCAGATCCTTTGCTAGTTCCATGGTGCCATCGTCGCACTCGCACAGCGCCAGCGGCTCCTGGAACTCCACCCATCCGCCGGGCTTCGTGTGCGTATACGTCTGGCGCACCAACCGGTCCCAGTCTGAAATACTACCGGACATGGTCCGGCAGTGGATGTAATCAAAGGCCTCGGACGGACTATACACCCACTCGGCCTCGGCGTCGTCGATATAGAATTTGACATTGGGGGGAACCCATGTTGGCTGGATGGGACTGAGATCGGTGCCGATAACTTCGGCGCCAGGATGCTCGTCGGCAAAGTCGATGGCCCAGATACCGGTTCCGGTGCCGATGTCGAGGACGCGCTGGGGCGAGGGCGGGATGGGTGCGTCGTAGAGTTTCCCCTCGAGGATGAGCAGGAAGATGTGGTGCAGCAGGTCGAGCCGGTCTTGCTCTTGCTCGTCGTTGGGCAGGATGTAGGCGCCGGAGCGGTAGCCGTGGTAGCGGCGGCCGTTGGAATATTCGTAGTTGAGGATGGTCGAGGCGAGCGACGTCGAGGCTGTCGACTGCGACTCGAAGGCCGAGTCCGAGTCGCTGTTGCTGGCCGTGTCTACGTCGAGGTGCAGGACCGACTGGAGGTTGCCCGTGTCGCCATCTTGTGCTGCCGAGGCTGGGTCGGCGGCGGCGGGCGCGTCTGTTGGTGGTGGCTGTTGCGGTGGTTGTGTCTGCGATGTTGGTGGTTGTGGTGAGGTTGGCTGTGGCGCGGTGGCGCTGGTGGTGGGGGCAGCCGACATCTCGAGAACCTCAGATGTGGCACTTTCTGGCGGGGAACGGCGTCGTCAGTCGGGCAGGACAACGAGAACAGCGCCCGCCGGCGGGGTCGCATCGTCCTTATAGTATGACAACACGCGGTCGGTGGCATATGCAGTGCGCCTAGGCCGCCTGGAGCGGATGCGCCTTGGATCCTGGTGCCATGTTGCCGTGGGTTCCAAGGGCGCGGGTCTGTCCACCACAGCCGACTTTGGCGCTTCGTGGCAGAGGAGATGGGTCAATAGCCGCTCCTGTCTGGTTGTGGCGGGTGAGATGCCTTTAGCCTGCACTCCGTCCGTCTTGTCCTGCGGGGAGTCGTCGAATCCTCCCCTTTGGTCTTCGCTCCTGCCCGACTTAGACTCCATCCGTCTGCTCATCCGTCCCTCAATGGCCCCCGTACATGACTGGTGTCCACTCGGCACCCCTTATGGCCATGCACCCAGCTCAACCGTACGCCAGATCGCCGTGGCACAGCAGAGGTCAAAACTAAGCCATCCTTTGCTCTTGGGCTGCTTGTTTTCATCGAACTCATGCTCCCACCTGGTCGGCTCCCTATCCTGGCCCGCCCATCATGAAATCCGATACCAACACAGGGACCGCGCCGAGCCTGCCGTCGCTACCGCTGCTCTGTTTTGTGGCCTATGTGGCCTATCTGCTCGCACGTGCCGTGTACCGCCTGTATCTCCACCCGCTGGCCAAGTTCCCTGGGCCCAAGACGGCCGCTGTCACGAGCTGGTATGAGGCATATTACGAAATCGTTCTCAGAGGACAGTACTACAAGCAAATTGCGAAGCTCCACGACGAATACGGTATGTTGGCACTTGGCCTCGAATGGAAACCGACGCACCATCTTCTCCTCTGCCCCGTGGATTCGTGTGCCACTGTTGCTGCGTCGCTTAGCTAAGTCGACCTTTGCCAGGTCCCATCGTACGAGTAACACCGAATGAGCTGCATATCCGAGACTCGCGCTTCTTCGACCAAGTCTATCCTAGAAACGTCCATCTTGACAAGGAAGGATGGGACAAGAGATTTGGCAGCGCCGACGGCCTGCTTCCCACGGTAAAAGCCGAAGACCACAAGCGACGTCGTGCGGCAGTAGCCCCCATGTATGTTTGCATATATAATTCCACAAATATGAAGTCACATGAGTAGCATTGTCGACTGACGCCCCTCCAGGTTCTCACGCCGCTCGATTATCGACTTCATCCATATTATTTACCGTCATGTCGACACACTCGCCCGTCGTATGCATGAGTTTGAAGAGCGTGCTGAGCCGCTCAACCTCTCCCATGCGTTCCCCGCCCTGACTGGCGACATCATCATGGACTACTTCTTCGGCTTCAACTATGACCAGCTGAAGAACCCCGATTTTGACTCTTTCCATGAAGCCTTTATCAAGATTGGTGATGTTGGCCATGTGGCTACGCAATTTCCCTCGATACTCCCGGTACGTCCATATGTGGATTATCCAGAATATCAATCAGGGGTTCTGTGGAGAATGGTCCCACTTGTCAACGGCATTGCATGAAGTACTGACAAGACCTGAGCAGATTATGAATAGCATCCCTGATAGCATTACTGGGTGGCTGCAGCCTGCAGCAAGGTCACTCATCAAGTTCAAGCAAGTACGTGGCACAGTGCTAGTTCAACTCCAGGCGAATTATTTTGCGTTCAAAAATTACCATGTTTGTATGGCACTAATGCCAAGTTAGGACAACTTAGAGCTCATTGCGCGAACGCTCCGCGGAGAAGATATCAAACTGAATGACGCGAAGAAGACTATTTTCCAAGAAATCATCTCGTCCAAGTTGCCAGAATCAGACAAGACGCAGAGGCGTCTTGCAGACGAAGCCCAGATTGTCATTGGCGGTGGTGTCGAGACTACAGCCTTTTCTCTGTCCACAGCAGCCTTCCACATCATTAACAACCCGCGCATCTATGAGCGCCTGCACAAGGAGCTTGTCGAAGCTTTTCCAAACAGCAACGACTTGGATTTGGCCACGCTGGAAAAGTTGCCCTACCTTAAGGCTGTCACCACGGAAGCAATACGCTTGTCATATGGTCTCAGTGCGCGTAACCCGAGGACCCACAAGACTCCACTACATTACAAAGAATGGGTCATTCCTGCAAACACATGTGTTGTAGGTTACATCTCCCTAAATGCCACACAGTTATTTTCCTAACAACGCCGCAGTCCATGACCATCCCCGACGTATCTCACGACGAGTCGGTATTCCCATCTTCCCACGAATTCATCCCTGAGCGCTGGCTCGACGATCCCAAGACCGACGATGGCCTTCCCCTTGACCGTTTCCTTGTCTGTTTCGGCCGTGGCACGCGTTCCTGTCTGGGTATGACGCTTGCATATACCGAAATGTACCTCACGCTGGGCATGATGTTTCGACGGTTTAAATTTGACCTGCATGAAAGTAGTGTTGAGGATGTGAGGCTGGAGCACGACTTTTTTATCCCGGTGGTGAAGCTGGATAGTAAAGGTTTGAGGGTTTTTGCCAAGAGGACTGAGGATTAGGGTGGGACTGGAGGACCATTTCGATAGAAACATGTAAAGCGGTAGTGGTGAGTAAGTCGGTCACAGCGCCCCGGTCAAATCTATTCGTAATAGGGCCATACTCATATACCCCTACACCAACAAACCCCCACCATCCGACCTCACCATCGTCCCATCCATATTCTCATCCCGCATAATCCCCAGAAAACTCTGCGCTACACTCTCGGGCCTCCCCGCCCGTCCCGTCAGCAACCCCTTGCCCATACCCTCCAGCACCTGTGCCCTCCTCCCCCTCTCCTTCCCCGCCCCATCCAAATGATCCCAAAGCTCCGTATCCACCAACCCAGGACTCACCCCGTTCACCCTCAGCGGCTTCAAATCCAGCGCCAGGCCCCTCACCATCGCATGCAAGCCCCCCGCATACGCTGCTATCACGGTCCAATTAGGAATGGGTTTCTCGCCCACTGAGCCCGTGGTGATTGTATACGACGACGCAGGCGAGGAATTAAGATACTGCGGCAAGAATTTCGCGAGGAGCAGCGGCGCAAAGAAGCGGATTTGGCCGGCGTCGAGGATACTTTCGATGGTCTGAGGTGAGAAGAAGTTAGTAAGAAGTATGAGAGAGAGAGAAAGAGAAGAACGTACCAATTCATGCACCCCCATCTCCGCTAGCCGATCTCCCGCTGTAAAAACAACGTGGTCCAGTTTCTGCCCTCCCATCATATCCATCGCTTTTTCCAGCACAGATTTCAGCTCGCCCTCGAGCGTCTCGCGGCGTCCCAGATCGACCGTCGTGCTAAAAATCCGGCGCCCTTTTCCTTCTTTGGCGGCATCATTGCCCACAGCGGACGGATAACCCTCTTCGATTCTCTTGACGGCGGCATCGACGCGCTGGCGACTAGACGACGCAATAGTGACGAGGGCGCCGTGCTCGATGCAGGCTTCTGCGACGCAGAAGCCGATGCCGGATGTGCCGCCGAGGACGAGGATGCGTTTGGAGGCGAGGGCGGCGGAGTATTTGGTTGCGTCGGTCATGGTTTTCCTTTAATATCTTATGTGTATGGGGGTAGAGAGGAAGGGTAAGTGAGGAATGGAGATGGGATGATGAGAAAGACTTTGGGTTTGAGAACAAGAGAAGAAGTTTTTTTTTGTATCTAGAATATATGGATAGAATAGCGAAGTGGAGAATGATGAGGAGCGTATGTCATTTCCAGCACCCTCGATTCTCCTTCACACATATATACACATACACACTGGCGGACTATCGGAATACCTTGCATCATTCCCCGGGCCCAGAGAAGAAATCTAGCCTGGAAACATCGGAGATACTGGCTCGACCGAGTCAGGGCTCAGGCCAATGCTGGCTAGTCACTCACAGAAGAGTAAACTTTCCTCGTGGAGATAGGATGGAGATAAAAATTTAGTGGGTTGGAGTAACACTGGACTACCCCGTCATGCATTACATCATCACTATCGCCGTCGTCTCGGCCGGCTAGCGTCGACGAAGAGGACGGCAATTACGCGGTCTCACGAATCGATCAATACCGGCTTTGGCAACATGTACATATTGTAGTCTTTTGCCGAAGCGTGTGCTTTCTGGCTGGATATATTTTCTAGGTGTTCTACACACCTGCATTATTGTACTCTAAAACACCTGTCTCTACGTATGCCCCATTTGCCTGGCTCATGGCAGCCAACGACGGGCGGACTAGTTGCTCAATGTTCCACAAGTGTATAAGAACAAGCTTATGAATTTTGCTCCAAATACCACAACATTCTGAGCCGACTGCGTGATTTCATCATATCGTCCAGAGGGTGTTGATCTGCTTTCTCCCAACCTGTAGAAGTCGTCAACACATCATCAGCTTCGTGTGTACATGGAGAGGCTACTAACCAATGGTGCAACAAACAGCACGCCAACAAACAGTCCAACAACAGTAAGCATCATGGAAATCTTGTTGAATCCCTTGCCCAGGATATCAAAGGCGAAACTTGGTGCAACCCGGGTTCCAAACATGTCGTGACCATATGCAAACACCAGACTAGTGCTTTCAAGTCCACTTTCGCTGGTGATAATCTCCTTAATCCCGAGAACCTCGTATTTGTGGGTAAGGTGCCACTTGGGGTCAAAGTTGATGACCGGCGCATACTTGACCAGGCCCTCAGACTGCTCTTGTGCTGTAGGATCGCGACCAACCGGACGGCGGGGGTCGATGACGGAGCGTGGAATGCCAATGATAGCGTTGATCGAAGGCACAGTGACGAGAAGCTCGCGGCTGGTGATGCCCTGCCTGGTTTGCGTCACCGCCATATGTGAGATCTCGGCTGGCAGTTGATAACTTTGCGAGATGACATGTGGTCGCACAGCATCCCCGTCAGCGCTCGAGGGCTGTACCGTCGATGAGTTGGAGGTAGCACCCAATGGACCCCGGTCATCAGGTAGCGGAGACTCATACAGGTCAGAGACGACAAGCTGGTAGCCGCGAGAAGCCGTATTGGAGGCCGCATCGATGGTCAGCGCATAAGTGAACCAGTTCTCGGAAATGGTGGCCGGGATGGGCCGAGAGGTATCCACGCCATAATGCGTCACGGTGTGCAACAGCTGTCCTGAGGCAGAATCAAGCAGGTAGACTGACGCAGAGCGCGCAGAGTCGGCAACCGTTGTGACCAAGACCAGATTCGGGTTGAGGTACTTGTACAGCACCCTTCGGTCTCCTAGTACTTTGCCTATGGAGGCGACGGGGTCTTTGACAGGCCGGGCGACGTAGCTGACAATGCGCTCTTCGCCAGCAGGACGGAAAGTCCACACTGGCTCTGGACTCGGCTTGTTTTGAAGGAAGCCTCTGAGCGTACCGTCCTCAAAGGCAAATGCTACCAGGGTCTGTGCTTCAGAGACAAGGGGTGCCTCGAGTTTGACATCAGCGGGGGAAAGTAGATTGCCCGTGGTAGCGTTGATCAGCACTGGGCTCTCAAGCGAGGCGTCCTTGACTTCGACATAACCGCTGTGAGCCTTGAGGCTAGGGCGTTGAAAGCTCTTGCCAGGCGCAAACTCGTCAAGATCGATATTCCACATCATCTTGCCGCGCGAGCCAACGTCGAGAGCAGCAAGTCGTCCAGTATCGGTAGCAACGACAACGAGTTTGTGGAATCCAAACGTGTCTTGCTGAATGTCGTCGATTGTAGTCTCCTTTTGCTGCCCAAAGACGCTACCAAGGACTCGCTGGGGTATGGCCTGCGCCCAAGCTGGGAAGTGCTTCAAGTCTTCAATATGTCTTTGTACGCGGTGAATGTAGGCCGAGACAGGATTGCGATGGCTTTCGTCGGCAAGTGCTTGGGCAAGGGCTTCCTCTTCGGGCAGACCAGCCCAGACTGCAGAGACAGTGCGCGCTAGAAACTCGGGTCGTGTCCACGCCAGTTCGTTGTTTCGGAGAAGCGCCCACTCGCCGTTGGAGTAGAGGATAGATGATCGGATGGCACTCACAGTCGCACCTTTGACGACCACTTCGGCCTGAGCATGGACAGGGTGTGCTCCTGCAATTGCAGATGAGAGCTTGAGATACCAGCGACCCACAACGCTGTCTGAAGCCGAGGAATAGACCATGACATCTTCATATGTGATCCTGGTAAAGTATACATTGGCGTCCGACGTGCTCGTAGCAAACGTGCCCTTGACCTTGAGCTCCGGCAGGCTGTAAGCCTTGGAAATGGTATTCTTCTTTAGGTCCACGTGGAAGACCTCGGCAGAGTGGCCCTCAGCGCTCTGGTACTCGACAAGAAAATGGGGGCGAGAGTTGACATGGCCGGGAGCGTGGAGGATAATGTTCTCGATTGCCTCATCTTCTGGTGTCTTGAAGCTTGCGACGGTCTTTGTGCCTATGATGTTAATCTTAAGCACCTTGTTCGCCTTGTCGGTCCACGCTAGCAGCGGGGCAGCCGTGTTGGCTCCCGCGAACAGGACACGATCGCGCGAGGATACCTCAGACTCGGAGCTGAGCGTGTACTGATCGAGCTTCTTCCCGGTGATGGGGCTCAGGGCCGTGACGCGCAGCTTGGAGGCTCCGAGCACGGGAGTGTGGAGGGCGATGTAGTAGATGGTGGTCGGCGAGGTCGAGAGCTGGAATGGCGTATCTCCGCTGTCTTATGGTCAGCTGCTGTCTTGAGCCAAGAAAAAGATAGCATAGACAACCTTGTATCCTCGAATGTCCACTTGGCCCGCCCAGTCTTTCCATCGAGCCTCTTGACACTGGGGCCGGCGTCGGTGGCCAGCAGAACGAGGGCGTCTTGAGCGGCATCAATTGACATGCCATCTTCCTGCTCCAGGATCTCGAGATCCTCAACGTGTGCACCAGCAGTGGTTGTTTCCCAGGCGAGACGGCCGTCGGAGGCGCTCCATGCCGTGATGCGGTGGCCGACGGCACTGATTACCGTGTCCTGCTCGCTTCCTGCACGCAGATGGCCCACATCATTGGGAGCAGCGGGCAGGTGGTGGCGCCAGACGAGGGCGCCGTCCTTGGGATTGACTGCGGCGACGGTGTGGTTCTGGGAGATTGAGTAGAGCAGGGAGGCCTTGGAGCCGGCATAGGGCCTCTGGAAGAAGGTGGCGTGGGCCGTGGGGAGGCCTAGCAGGGCGTAGTGGAAGTCAATGTGGTAGGCGTCGTCCTCGAAGACGGCAGCGGCCGGGGCGAGGCATGCTGCGAGGGCGAGGGCAGCATGGAGACGCATTGTAGGGTGGGGTGGCAGCTGGTCGTCGTTTGGCTGCCGTCAGCGTCGGTCGCGGCCAGTTGTCTGGAGAGCTAGGCATTCTAGCGCACGGGCCACCAAGGTTCCGAATTCCGATCCATTCACGAGGGGCGCGTGTCGAGACAACAGCGCCCAGCGCAGTCGACAGGCGCGCCAACGGAGGAATCACGCCGTCATGGCTACGGGTGGTGGTGGTAGGCAAAGTCAATTTGCAGGCGAGGAGGGCCGCGCGAGCATCGAGTGGCTTTGGGCGGTGGTCGAGCGTGTCGTCTAGCGACAGCACCAGCAGGGCCAGGAGACGGCACAGGCGGCCATGGCAAGCTTCGACGCTAGAAGCGTATGTAATCCAGGACATCAGGTCCTGGATCGAGTGTCCGGCTGCCCGCACCACGCGAGCTCCACCGCCATGGTGGTCGTGTGTAGTCCGTGGGCTGGCGTGCACAGGGGCATCCACAGCCTTGCCCACTAGATGGGCGTGTAGCGTGGCGATACATGGATGCGTTGGGTTGCTTTTGCTGGGCCAGGGCGTGTCGACAGCTGTTCTGGCGCAGCCGTTGCAGCTAGCTGTGGGCTGGGCTGCCCACGTCCAACCGTCGTCGCCGTCGCAGGCTGAACGCCGCCTGCGACCCTGGAGAATAGCATGGCGGAGCTGAGCGACCAGTCCATGGCGCGGGCGAGTCGACTGCACGCGACGCTACCGTCCATTGGGGCGTTCCCGGCAGCCCGGGTCTGTCTGGCGGCTGGCGATTTGAGGCGCACCGCTTCTGACCGCGATGTACCATGGTGGTCGTCGTTGTTGTCGACGTGGTGGTGATGGCGTCTCGCCCACGTCTGTCGCACCGGCTGCCCCAGTTCCCTGCTCGACCCGCTGCGTCGCCCGCCCCCCTAGGCCGCCCGCCGTGTTGTTGCGGGTGCTCGACTGTGTCCGCGGAGTACGGACGAGGTTGGGCGTGTACCCCAGAGCCGAGCGCACGGCAGCACGACGCCGCCACCACCTTATCCGCCATATCTCTGCTAAGCCCTACCGAGTCTACGGCATCCATGTCCCGCTGGTGCTGGTGCTGGTGCTGGTGCTGGTGCTGGTCCCTCCTTCCTACCTAATCACTGCCGCTGCTCCCTGCCTGTTGTTGCCCCGGCCTGCGGTTGTGTTCCTGCCCTCGCTCCTGCCGGTGCTCCTCTGCTCCTTCTGCTCCTGTCCGCTCCTTCCTACTCCTGCTCCTGCTCCCGCTCCTGCTGCTGCTCTCCTGCCCCTTCCCCCCTTCCCCCCGGCCTGCACGTGACTGCCTCTCGGGAGAAAAAAATCTTCCCAGTCCCCGTCCACCCAGCCTCGCGCATTGCCCATGTGAGTTACCCAAAACTTTCCGGACCACCTGAATGCCGTCCATTCGCCTCAATGGCTTGTTGACCAGAGTATTCGAGGCTGCCTTTGTCTGATTGGACGCCACCGCGGTTTAGCAATACATGCGCTGACAAGTGTGGTTGGCTTGCAGCCCAGTACGACGCGCTCCGCTCGACTCAGATCGCTGGTACACGTCCACGCCGTGTCTGAGCAACGCGGCGCTTTTGAGCCGCTCTCCCATCTGTGGCACACACCGCCACACCAGGTAACGAGCTTCCCTTTCTCGCCGCCAGCTCTCCTCCCAACCTCGCGACAAAATTCTCCGCCCACCCTTTTTCAAGCATGTCGCAACGGGAGTACCACATCGTCGTCCTTGGATCTGGTAAGCTAGCAAGACGTGATCAGCAACTAGAACATCGACTGACGGCGGTGGCGCTCAGGTGGAGTCGGAAAAAGCTGCCTCACAGGTACGTGATGCTTTCGACTGCTCACCCTCGCCCTGCGCCCGCTGACCTGACTGTCCCGTGTAGCCCAGTTTGTGCAAAACGTGTGGATAGAGAGCTATGATCCCACCATCGAGGACTCGTACCGCAAGGTGCTCGACGTCGATGTACGTGCAACACGCTGCAAAACAAAACCTACCAACCAAACCATGCTGACCCACTCTCCCCCCAGGGCCGTCATGTCATTCTGGAGATTTTGGATACTGCCGGCACAGAACAGTTTAGTAAGTGACTCCACACAGTCGCGTGCACGTGAGCTAAAGACTAACCATCACGGCAGCTGCTATGAGGTAGGATGTCCCAGTTGCCCCCCCTTCCTCTCCGTTGCTGGGCCATGTCAAGACTCACACACATGCATAGAGAACTGTACATGAAGACCGGCCAGGGCTTCCTTCTGGTTTTCAGCATAACATCAGAATCTTCCTTTCGGGAGCTCGCCGAGTTGCGCGAGCAAATACGACGCATCAAGGAAGACAACAACGTGCCCATGGTGCTCATTGGCAACAAGTCCGACCTGGAAGATGACCGTGCCGTTCCCCGCCCGCGCGCGTTTGCCATATCGCGTGAGTGGAACGTCCCCTACTTTGAGACGAGCGCGCGAAGAAGAGCAAACGTCGATGAGGCCTTTGTCGACCTCTGCAGGCAAATCATCCGCAAGGATCAGACCGAACGCACGCGCATGGCCCCACCGGATTCCCCGAGACCAGGCCCTAGGAGCAGAACCCATACGGGACGGCCCAAGCGCAAAGCTCACCGTCCGCATTGTACCATTCTTTAAAGCTACGATACCCAGTTGGCGGAGGCGTGCATGAGCGACAGCCGTCTTGCTGGCCCAGGCGCTGTCATGAGATTCCCTTTGTACCGTTCCTTGGACTTTCTTGTATACACTTTTTGGTATTATAGAGGATTTAGACAATCTGCTCACAGTAGCAATTAATCTCATTCATCGAATCCATAAATCCGACCCTTGGCGTGATGGAGAAGCCTGCTGTGTTGGGATTGGACAGGTTACGAGTAAGGCCAATTGGACGTCACAAGCCGATGCTAATCCGTCAGCTGATACGAGCGTTCCGAACACTTTGGCTAGATATCGAGGGGATCAGTGTCGAAGCTGGCCAAGCGTGCATGTGTCCCGCACTCGGCACCCTTGGTTGCTGTGCTCTCAGTGCCTCGGATCTTGCGAAGGAGGAATTGGCACCGTGTGTGTATGGACCAGCATTGGCAGGTACTTTGGTGCCAAACCCATAGCGTGGGCCTACGTGTATAGGAAACGTATTTTGGCTGACTCGGGAATCCATTGAGGGAGGCTTGTACGGGTATGCTTCATTTGTCCGTCCTCACTAGGCAAGGTGCCTATAGGTCAAGTCTGTCTTTTCCTTTAAACAACAAAGTAGAGTCGACACGACCAAAGCTGACTGATTGGCCTTTGGGATCAGAATGGCAGAGTAGGGTATGGCCAAAGCTCTCGTGGCTGCGGAGCATCCAAGTATCTAAGGCCGAGGCTAAATGAAGATTCTAGGACTTCGCATACCGGAGCATATACGGCCTACCTTCCACAGAGATGACAGATGGATACTGTGTAGTATGCTCTTGTGACAAATATGAAACAAGTTCCTCATGGATCCGCCACTGGGTTATGCTCAAGCAGCTGCGGGGAGCGAGTAACCAAAGCCTACCAGCACGGTCTAGCCCGACTTTGAAGAGAAAGCGGGGGGCGACAGTAGTAGTGTACGCAGCAGGAAAAAACGCAGAGGATAAACTTGGTCGAGTAGGTAAAGGGGGCGCAACAAAGGGCTGCTAAGCCCCATGACGTTAGAGCAAGTGCACAGGTGTCCTCTGCTAAAGCAACAAAACATGCTAAACCGCAAGTTTCGCTTCCCCGCCGGGGGCAGACGTTGTCAGGTCACGATGAGGGCTAGTGGCGTCAATCTGCATGATTCACATGATGGAAAGTGGGATTCTCGGTGAGCATTGCAAAGTATATCCCGCAGAGCGTCCGGGACAGATCTCGATGAGGTCCCACAGATGACGTTTGCTGTCCATACCCCTCGGCCGGTCTCTCTTGTCTCCGAGTACCGTTGCACCGAGTGTAGAGCAGTAGGTTTGCATGGTGTTGCTATCACGTGAGTATCGTTGATAGGCGCGTGAAAAGCCGTGCCGGCAGGCAACAACCTTCGGAAAGCAACGCCTCTGGGCGTCTGAGCGTCCTGCAGGCCTCCAGTAGCCGCCTCTCAGCGTATATTGGCACACTGCAGCGCGTGACACGTACGTCTCTACAACTGCGTGCTTGTTCGGGTTGCATTGCAGTGCACAATCAATGGGCCAGCCGCGGTCGGGATTCAGTGACGTCAGTGGAGGGGCATCCGAGGGGCAGAATCAGGTACACAGCAACCGCGCTAGCACGCACCGCCAAACCCCCATGACGCGATCCCCATCAGATTCGACGATCGACAGTGGCATTTTGGCAAAAAAGCCGCCCCTCTTGCCCTCGAGCTTTGGCATTTGTCGCTTTTCGCCCTTTACGCGGCCAGCGGGCCCCGTCCCCACTGCTGCAGTTGGATGGGGGTCTGGCCCTCTCAGCTCGAGCTCGCAGCTCGCCTTTCGGACGCTAGCGTCACTCCCGCCTTCCTCACCCACTGCACCCACCGTTTGCCCTTTTCCAGTGACGTATGTTTGTTTGGGTGCGGCTACGTCACTGATTTTGCTTTGCTTACTAGCCTCTCTTTCGTCTACCCCTCTGCTCTACTTAAATACCGTGTCTATCCACCCTGCAATTGACTTTTCCATCACACCACTCAACTCAATCACCTCTACTACTCAAACCAACACCTTCAAACCAAACCCCAACCACCATCAAAATGTCTGCCCCCAACACCAACAACCCCAACGAAGGCATCGTCGGCCAGGCCGTCAACTCGGTCAAGAACGCCGCCAACTACGTCTCCGAGAGCGTCCAGGGCGCCACTGCCTCTGCCAACAAGGAGGCCAACAAGGAGCAGATGAAGGGCAACGTTCCCGGAAACGACAGCATCGGTGACCGTGTCTCCGGTGGTCTCAACGCTGCCAGCGACAAGATCAACGAGAAGAAGCACGACACTGCTGCCGATGCCAACAAGCACTCCATCTAAATGGTGTTGATACCCTCTAGCTCGGACTTTTCTCTTCGGTAAGTTCACACAGCCTTCCAGAGCTTTGGAGAGCTGAGGCTAATCAGAGACAAAGAACCAGAACGATACCACACTACGGATTAAAGCGAGAGCACTGTGTCTCTCTGCTGCCCTTTTAACGAGTAATATGATTAATTGACACGAGATACCAATACAAGCTTCTGTCATCAAGATTTGTGCCTGCTTCTGTCTGCAAAAGTGCCTGTGATGTTTGCAATGTGATGTTTGATGTTCATGGATAGGTGATGGGCTTTGCTCAAGAGGGTGCTAGTGCCTGATTAGTGCAAGGCTAGCGGAAAGCCAAACTTCAGCCCATGTCGAGACTGACACATAATACTGGGTATGTTTATGACATTTGATATTCATGTGCTCATACAAATTGAGTATACACATACAAAAAGCTTCTTCACTCAAGCAGCGCCAGTATCAAACTCGCACGACCGCGCAGAGCAACAGACATGAATAGCAAGGAGCTTACAATGACGATTGATATGGACTATAAAACTAGCTCGAGGGGGTATTTGATGAAAGCAACAAAAAAACACTGGTTCCAGCATAAAAGCAAGGAAAAGGGCTAGGGAAACCCTGTATCGCGCTCAAAACACACATCTCTCCGTTCTCTACTCGCTGCTCCATTGGGGGTATATCTCATCGTCGTCAACTTCATCTTGCTTGTAACGTTGGTGCATGTCTTTTTTTTCAGATTTTCTGTTGAGGTTGGGGTTGATCGTCGTCGAAGAAGTCATGGTACTAGGTGTTCGAAAAAGGAGAGGGGGAAGGCGTAGGATTCGTGTGGTAGGAAGGTGGTGGAGCCAAAGAAGACATTGTCGTCGGACTAGTTGGGTCTGGAGAAGTGGACGAGGGGTCTGGCGGTGGAGTTGTAAGGTGAGAAGCTGGACAGCAGAAGGGGCAGCAGGTGGTGGTAGCCGTGCTGAGAGAATGCGGTCTTGGAGGTGTAGTCGGTGGCCCCTAAGCAACCGTGTGCGGTCCGTCGTGTATGTTCGCATCTTCGATATCTCGGATACGCAACGGCCGACGCGGCTGTAATCGGAGCCCAAGGACAAAGTCAGCAAGCAAGTCCAAACGAACGCTTCAGCATGTGGCTTCTTCTATTCTTCGTCCCCCTCACGAGGGACAAAGCCAGAAAATAAACCTAGACATGCTGCGGCGCCCGTCCAGTGTGCGTAGTCCTTGCCTTCCTGGCCCTCCAAAACAACGCGGCGCCAACCACAGCCGTGATAAACCACAGCACAACATTCGTTAGCAGGACCCAAACCCCATTCTTCATGCGGGTAATCCCCTTATTTCCCTCGGGATCCTCGCCGATATACATGCGCCCAAAGATACCAAACGCGACCAAAAAGCAAATAAACACAACCACGTCAACGGCGAAGAAGAACCACGCCTTGGCAAACGGCAGCATGAAGACGAGCGACACGGCGGAGCCCAGCGACCCGCACACTACGGCCCACACCCACTTTGTGTCGGTGTAGACGCCCGCTTTGCGCGCATTGTCTAGGTCTACCGCGTACAGCCCGATGACGGTCAGGCCCATGACGAATTGGAATAGGCGCAGCACCAGCCGCAGGATAGTGGTTGGCGTCAGTGAGGAACGCAATGTGGTTCCCAACGTGGCTTTTTCGCCGCGGAAAGAGCTTTTTGACAGGAATTTGAAGCCCATGGTTGTGAAGAGGATGCTTCTGCGCATCGTGTGTTAGTGCGACGGAATTTATGGACGGATAGAAGGTATGCTTACTTTTATGGGCTATGACTTTGGTCGTTGATCGAGCAGTATGTGTGGGTAGTGTGTTGGATATGTAGTAGCAGTAGGTAAGAATGCTCTCGGTGTTTTTAGGGAAGGTAAGGTGCGTTGTTGAGGACTACGCTTACTATAACCCAAACCTTGCTAATTCACAGCGCTGTTGTTTGCGACAGCCGCGAATCTTGCCCTTTTTTCTTGTTCTTTTTTTTAAAAGCAAACAAATAAACACACAGCGCTCTTCTCTTTGTGAAGAAGCCTGCAACAGAGTCCAAACGAGATCGAGATCGGGGAGGGTTGTTACTGGATGTGGGGATTGGGCGGGGGGGAAGACAGAAAGGTTTAAACAAGGTTGCCCAGCAAGCCTCGGGCTATGACGTCGATTCTGGGATGTGCCTTGGAGACTTGGAGACCCTTTTTTGCCAGGGCAGAGATGGGGTTATGCTCGTTTGGTGCAATGATCAGCAGGGCGTCGGAGTAGGAAGAGGGCCGATTTGTGCGCCACAAGGTTTGCAGAAGGGGGGATCCTGGACAGTCTAGTGTAAGATAGTCAGGAGAAGGGGAATGGAGAGCGACTATCAGAGCCGATAATACAGTAAGACAAGGAGAAGAAGAGGGGATGCTTCATGCAAAACAACAGCGATAACGACGACGATAAGGCCGTGGTTGCGCCCAACGACTCAGATATAAATGCCACGACAATCAGGTCCACTTTGTCTCTCTCACAGACTCATCCCCACACAAGAATTCGTTGGCGCTCCGTTACCCTGAACGAGCGGTGCAGCCCAGCCGGACCCTGTTTCTGGCACGGCGCTTGCAGAACGTGTCGCTGACGTCGTTGGCGGCAGATTGGGCGCCATGGCTAGTGCAGGGGTGCGTGTCCGCCATGATTGGCCCGTAGCACTCGAGCTCTCTGTCGAGCGAAACACGACTCAAGAAGGTTTCAGCATTCTTCTGGTTTCAGTAAATGGGAAGATCTGGGTGGCGCAGGGCGTTGCACTCGATTTAGAGTACCAGATTCCTGGGCCGTCCGGATGCATCGGCCCCTAAACCCCTCTCCTAAAGGTATGGTCTTTTCACACATGCACTCGGAACCAATACCGCCTTATGTTCTTGTACAACCATTACTGGATCGGCATAAATCGTATCTTTTAGTTTCTAACTAGCTACCACACCTCATGGGCTCGAGTACTTGTAACCATACTGCTCCTTAGCAGCCTTGATTTGCTCCGTGAGCTTCTGCTCCTTCTCCGCAAACTCCTTGTCGTCCTTGAGCTTCTGCAAGTACGCTTCATTGCTGAACCCACTCTTACTGGGAACATTGAGGCCTCTTTGAACCGCAGGTCGGGCGAGGATCCTCTCCAGCCACTTCTTCACGTTGGGGAAGGAATCGAGGTCGATGCCAGAGAAGCGCAGCATGTTGCACCATCCCACGCTGGCAATGTCGGCAATGCTAAACTTGTTGCCTACCAGGTAGTCGGTGTTGGCTAGGTGCGAGTCAAGGATACCAACTAGGCGCTCCGTCTCGCCCGTGTAGCGTTGCATCGCGTATGGGATGCGCTCTTTGGCGAAGCGGTTGAAGTGGTTGGCTTGACCTTGCATGGGACCTAGACCGCCGTGCTGCCACGCCATCCACTGCTCTGCGCGCGACACGTCAAGAGGGTCGGTGAAGCTGAACTTGTGCTCAGGGTCGTAGTGGCGGGTCAGATAAGTAAGGATTGCTGGCGTAACATTAGCATCCTGTTCACGTGATGTTCTCTAGCATAGACGTACCGAGACCCTCTTGCACTGCGAAACCGCCCTGGTCATGGTCTACAATGACCGGAATGCGGCCATTGGGACCTAGCTTGGTGAACCACGGCTCCTTCTGAATGTTCTTGCTAATGTCGATGCTCTGCCAGGTATACTCTTTGCCGTATGCTTCCTTGAGCTCTTCGAGCATGATGCTCGCCTTCCAGCCATTGGGTGTGCCCTGAACTAGTCAGCAGTTCGCCATACTCCAGCAATTGGACTACCATACAAAAGTGAGCAACTCAATGCCCTTGTTTGCGATCAATCCCTTGGGCTGGTTGTCCGCCATATCTGCTGGTGTGCTTAGAAGTGGTCTCGAGGCGTGGAAATGCGATTTGGAAGTAAATTGCGGTTGGCGTATACGGGTAGAAGCGCGAGTCGTATATCTCAGCTGTGAGGAGATGCGCAGGTGTAATAGTGACATATGGAAAGGCTCGACGCTGCGTGTTGAAGAGGGGTTATATGCGCCTGCAAGGATGTGGAGAGCTTCTTCATGCTGGAATTGCTTAGGAATCCATGACGTCGCCGCCCACCCGCTTTCGCGCGTAACATTTGGCCCCATCCCCACCACGACACATGTTGCACAGCAAAGTATGACCAGGCGATATTGGAATCTGCAAACTTTACAAATCAAAGTGTTGTTCTTGAGGTGCCTTGCTGCATTACATGGTAAGCAATTCCGCTTACAGAGCAGCTCGGCATCAACAACTGGAACACCGAGATGGAACACCCGCGTTCCGCCCAATCTATTTCAAGCTTTCAATCAAGCTTCAGCAATGTGTCTGGGGTTAGCACATTGTGCGGCCTATTCCACTTGTGATTGGATGTTACACATCAACTTGCGTTACCCCACGATAATGCAATGCTTAAGTCGGATCTGGAGCTTCATGTTGATTGTCGGTGAGTTGCTCTAGATTTGATTCATGTCCCGACATCCGTCTCATGCTACTCATGTTCCCCACTCAAATCTGCTCACAACATAGTCGCTTACTCCTAGTTGTCTACTATAATACGCCTTTGTCAGCTAGGAATGTTCCGTGTAACATGTTTATAGCTTCAGGCCCAAACCATACAATCCTGCAGCAGCCTTAACCTCTCATTACAAATATGCTACACGGAACATACCTAGCTGACAAAGGCGTAATGGAGTAGACAACTAGAAACAAGTGACCCTATGCTGGGGCTGTTGCTTAGTAATGCCTGTCCTGCGCCTCGTCGTCTGCTGCGTTCCAGGCCTTACGCCGTGTTTTCCTCATACGGAACCAAGCTGAATGCTGATCCTATCATGGCCATCTCTGACCAAGCGGTCGGAAGGCATTAATCCACCACCAACATCTTCGTATCCTGTCATCATCTCCGCCGGCTGCGGTCTCCACTAGCCTGTTGCGCTGCCTGTTGAGCAGCCTCGTGCCCTAGCTCACTCCGTAATGCCTTGAGCTTTGCCTCGACCTCTTCCTTCTTCTTCGCCTCCTTCTCAAACTGCTTGTCCACCTCTTCGATCTTCGCCTTGAAGGAATCCAGCAAAGCCTGCTCTTGCTCCTGACTAAAAGGCACGTCATCTGCGCCTTTTTCAGGCAGCTGTGCACTCCTCTCTCCATTCGGTAGGCCGCGTTTGAGTCTCCCATTCGCCCCAAGGGATGCCTTCTTAGAGCCACCCTTGCCCGGTGGTATGAGGTAGTTCCACTGGTCCTCCGATGTGAGGGCGTCAAAGAGCGCTTCGGTGGGTTCGTTGAATTGCACAACCTCAAGGAACTCAGACCGCACGCAGCCCGTCCGCTCCTGTTCTGCCTGCATCTTCTCGTCGCCGTACTTTTCCAGTTGCAGGAAGTGCTGCCTATACTGTGCCTTCTCGCCTGATATAGGCTGGAAGTGCAGTCTTATATCGATGTTGAAGCCTCCCCATCCTGTCTCGGTGACCTCGAATGGCGGCTTTTCCACCATGCGCAGGGGGTTTTCGTAGGTGTTGAAGATCTTGAACGAGACCTTGTTGAGCCATGCTCGGATATCGGGATCGCCTTCGGGCACTCGTACGTAGACGGTCCAACGTTTTGTGTGGTCATCGGGGACATTCTTCGGTCGATCGGGGTGGCCCACTGGGGGTAATTGCCAGGCTTCCGAGCCGATTACTAGGGGTGTGAGCGCATGGCTGAATATTTAGGAGGGGTCTATTTACTGAGGTTGCGACTTATGCGCTTGTTCTGTTCGCGGTCAGTACATAGCTTTTGGGGCGACGCGCAGGTTGCTTGCCTTTACGCGCTTATTGGACGCGGGAGCAGGCATTTGGAGCAGCGCAGCCTATTGCGCGGTCGTGAATGTAGAACGAATGTGATTGCTGTCAAAATCTGATATTGGGATTTTTCAGGCTATGCGACTATAAAGCGAGCGGCGGTTTGAATTGCGTGGCAGGTAGGGTGTGTATAGAAACAATGGAGCGACGGCGGGATTCTGGGTTAGCAGCTAGTCCAAGTCAGCCCTATGCACGAGCCAGGATCATGTCGAATACTCCACATTCAGTCATGTCGTCGAATAGTCATTGAATACACAAGGCATTACTTCTAATGTACAACCGAAATTTCGAACTCCTGATTTACAGCAGACAAGGGCAAAGAGCAAAGCCTTTCTCGATAAAGAACTCAGCACCTAGTGTACGACACGCATCATTTCCCGCCTCCGCTCTTCTTCTCGTCCCGTGTTCTTTCATTATACAGCTTATCCTGTTTCCCAGTATTCGGTTTTCCTTCAATCCTGTCGAGAGAGTCCTCAATCAATCCAACATGCCCACGTATCGTTCCTTCAATTTCATCCAGTCTTGCCTCCTGCTCTTCTTCCATATGGTCTAATTTCTTTTCGACTCTCGAGCCTACCACGCGAATCCTATATGTTAGAAAAAATCAAACTGTATGTCTGGAACGTTGGATTACCTAGGAGCATTGCGACACCACCCACTACAGTGAGGTTCGTGCCCACGAGGACAAAGTCGTTTTTGAACAGGTTGCGGAGCGCCATGATGCGTCTAGCGAGTAGCGGTAAGACGGCGAAGGCAATATTGCAAGTGAAATTACTGGAGCATCCAAAGTTCTTGAATGCGCTCAAGGTCACTGAAGAGGGTGCTGTTGACACTAGCATCACGAGGTCATGACGACATAAGTGTATGCGAAGGACCATGACAAACACGAAATCATTCTGTCATTGAAGAACAAAGTACACAAGTAAATTCATTCTCGTCGACAAGAATGCTCAATATTTGGGCCTGAGGCAGCGCTACCATTGACACAAGAGTCTATTTGCAGAGCGCGGAGGTTCCCAATAGCTCCGCACACCCCTGCTCAGCCCTACGCGACTCACGCGAAGCCGAGTGACATCAGCACTAGAAGCTTCCGATCACACATCCTCTGCACAAACTCCAGGCTTCACAACATCAATCGGCTTTTCGTTACGCACTAATTGACAGGAATTGTAAAAAATACCCATCATTCAGGTTGTAGCAAGGTGCACCAATGGCTTCCACGTCAGCAGCGAAGAGAAAGCTTGTTGTTTGCGGTGGTAACGGCTTTCTAGGTACGCATTTGATTCCAATCATCTATCTATACAATGGAAATTTGAAACAATTCCCCAATGGCAAACTAACGTACAACACAGGAAGCCGGATATGCAAAGCAGCAGCTCACAGAGGATGGAGCGTGACTTCGATATCGTGAGCTCCGACCTACCCACTTCACTTCGTTTCTCGCATATGCTAAAACAGCAGCACAGTCGCTCCGGCAATCCGCACTGGGCCTCCGTCTCATCGTCGCAAACGCCTCCCGAGTGGGCTGACAAAGTCTCCTGGCAAAAAGGCGATATTATGGATCCGGCATCATACACACAGCACCTCGAAGGCGCCGACGCAGTCATACACAGCATGGGCATACTCTTGGAGGCAGACTACAAAGGCGTCATCAGCGGGCGTGAGAGTCCCATCAAAGGCCTGCAAAGGGCCTTTAGCAGCACCAAGGCAGGAACGCAGAACCCTCTGGCCCGGAAACAAGGAGAGAAGCTGCAACCACAGGAGAAGGACGGACAACTCACATATGAAGTCATGAACCGAGACACAGGTAAGATATCTGCTCTTTGAATGGAATTGCTTTTTTTCTATACGAGAACTAACTAGATGGAAAAAGCGGTTTCTCTCGCTCAAGAAGCATCGACGCGAAAGGTACCCAACTTCGTCTACATCTCTGCTGCCGCTGGAACACCCATCCTCCCGGCCCGCTACATAACAACAAAACGTGAAGCCGAGTCGATCATCTCCACAACCTTCCCTACCATGCGGTCAATTTTCATTCGTGCGCCTTTCATGTACGACAGCAGCCGATCTTTTACTCTGCCCATTGCAGCGGCTGGCGGCGTTGCGAGCATGATCAACAGTGCTGTCGGAGGCCGATTGACATGGCTGATGGGCGCAGGAGGTATCAAGCCCTTGAAAGCGGATCTCGTCGGCGAAGCAGTTGTAGAGGCCCTGGAAGACAACGACGTCCGCGGTCCAGTGGAAGTACCAGAGATTGAAAGGCTGGGTACAAGAGCGTGGAGGAAGAACATGTTGTGAAGAAGGCTGGACGTATGGAGGAAAGATGCGGGTATATCGAACTTGGCAGCCTCTCAAGCTGAATGTACCCTTTATTCTTATGCAGCATTTACAACTGTAAAATGCACCAAAACATAACGCCAAAAGCCTTGTTGCAATATAACCGAAGCTCATTTCTTGCGGCTACCAGCGCTGACGAGCTTCTTCTTCATGTGCTTGGGCATCTTTTCCTTTCGCTTTTCACGCTTTTCCTCTTTGATGGCTTTCTTGTGCGCTACCTTCTCGTCATGGTCCATGTGCTTCTTTCCACGGCTGGGGCCCTTTTCGAAGATACTCTGGTCCACCTCAGACGTGTCTGAGCTTCCGTCGTCAGAGCCAGTGTCTGCATTGGATGCATCAGATGCGTTGTTGACGACCTTGTCAGCAAGCAGGGCCTGGTACGGCAGATCGGAAGCAGCGCCTGCGTTGACGAGCTCAGCATCACGCTCAATGTCGTAGACCTGATCAAGCGTCTGTGGAATGTACTGGTTGCGGAAAACTTCGTCATCCTCGTCCTCCTTCTTCCTCTCTTCTTCGGTTAAAGGCTGCTTGTTCAGCAAGCCGCGGATTGTCTCCTCAATCTGTGATACCTCCTTCATATCTTTTGCGCCTGTTGCGCCAGTAACGAATCCATAGGCCTTGCGTTCGCTAAGAGTCTCGACGTTGCGCGACCGGAAGAAGTCCGACACGTTCTTGAGATCCATACGCAAAAACTCGAGCGAACGTGGGTGATCGTGCTCGACGGCTTGCGATACGTCAATCATCCATTGCTTTCCATCATGGTACAGAACGTTGTACTCGCTCAGATCGGCGTGGACAAGGCGGCATGTCTGGTAGAGTATGCGAACATAGGCCATCATCTGAACGTAAAGGTCTGTCCACTTCGCGTCTTCCTCTTCGGCAGTCAATCCCTCAAAGCGCACATCCTTCAGTCGTGGCGCTGCCTTGCCTTTTCGGTCACCTACAAGGCCCATGACCAGAACGTGGTTTCTCAGGGCGTAGACCTCGGGCGAAGGAATACCAGCATCGTGTATCCTGGCCAGATTCCTGCGCTCCTTATCTGCCCACATTCTCACCATGGCGCGGTTGTTGCTCTTGTTGTATCCTTGCCTAAACCTGAATTCGCCCTCGACGTACTTTGCGCGGTCCTTGAAGACAAGAATAGACGTTTTGTAGACCTTGACGGCACGATGGACGGGGGTCCCACCTTCCTCTGATGGCTCGCACATGGCGTGGTAGACATTTGCCTCTTTGCCAGTGGAGATGACACCGTGAAGTTCGGAGATGACGCCGCGGTTTATGAGTTGCAGGAGAATCATCTGAGTCCTTCGGTCCAGCACCTGCTCCGTCGTCGCGCGGTCGGCCTTGTCCTTGTCCCTCGCATTGCCTCCAGACGCACCGGTCATCTTTCCGGTAAGACGAATTTTGCCTGCATGCTTCGCGAGAGAGGCAACCTGGTCGTCGATGGAGGCGTTTGTGTTTGCCGACGGCTTCTGTGGGTTCGATTTGGGCTTGTGGTCGTCTGGTATGTTTGGGTCGTTCAACTTTCGTTGGCGGTTGTAGGCCTTTGTGAAGTCGGCATGGTCGCCAGAAATTAATTCTGGCACTATCTCGTCATCGTCGAACAAGTCGTCAATATCGTCGTCAATTTGCTCCTCTGCAAGATTCTCCTCTGCATCGTGAATTTGCGGGGGCTGTTGCTCCGGTACCTCGACCTCGTTTGTGGTCGCCATGGCTGAAAATTGTAAAAAAGTGTGTGGATGTGAGTACAGAAATTATTCGCCGCCCTGCGTCACTAGAATAATGCTGTCGGCAGAATAGCGGGGTGGCCGCGGGGCGAAAGCGGTCAGCGCCACCGCTAGCCCAGAACCTTCACGCTGCATCTTTATGAACAAGCCCGCACAAGACAAGTACAAGGCTACGTCATGGTGTAAAGCTGTCATACTATCTGGACGGGTCTGCCGTGCTTTGCTACTGATATTCGCCTTGTCAACCATAGACATACGTACGATAGATCCAGCCATCCGACACGCTACAAGCCACGTCCTGAAGATGTTTCCAACAACACACTGGTTCATGGAATAGGATCTACTAGGTTGAGAGCATCTCTCTCTTCTGCGCCCTTTCCGCCTATGTATAGGACAGATGTTTTGCATATAGTAATAGTTGGGGCCAGGTATATGTCACGTGAGCATATACTGGAAAAAGCCTCTTGTTGACTGCGGCCTCTTCGAGCCAACAGGCCTTATTTTAGCTTCTTCTAAAGATAAACACGAGATGAGGCCGGCAAGCAGAAGCAAATATAGCGCCGAGTACGATGCTGCATGATCATGATCATGCGTTACCCATGTAAATACTGCAGGCGTCTGCAATTCCGTTGCTTGTGTCGAGCTGGCCTCACCCAGGATAACAAAGATTCAAACCACCTGGACGAACCAATGATTTCATCATGAAAACAAAACTTCCATACGCGCTCAACATACAACGTTCCCAGGCCAGCAGGGGTGTTGGCAAACACAGCCGCTCGATGCTGCCAGCGGACGAGCATAGCCACGCATCTTGGCAACGGCGGGCGGCTCTCTTCGCAGCACAACCGCCAATACGCTCAAGTCCAAGGGCTGCGTGTCCGACGATCCAGCCCTGCATACACTAGACGATCTCCAGTGCAGCGATCACCTGGTTACTCCAGGGTAGTAAGGAGGCATGATCTCATAGTCAAGATGATTGCGCGCAAAAGGACGAAGAATGCAGCTTGTTGCGCGTCACAATCAGAGCGAACACGACGGTGGCGACAGTCTGTGCCTCTCGGTTGTCTCTGGCTGACACATTCAGCTCAGACACAATCCTGCCACACCTTTATTTTTGCCCACATCTGCAGGCGAGGCGCAGACTCAGGGCACAGCAACAAAATCCGCTTCCCCTTTCCATGTCCGATCTTTCGCAATCTCCACAGCACCGCCTCATCATCTACCATGCTCTCGACCACAGGTGTACCATTCATCTAGAAATGATGGCCTGGTAGAGAAGGATTAGTGGCTTAGAAGAGAAACATCGGCCAGGTACATCTGCAATCTGATAGGCGGAGCCGGAATTGCCGCCATGACGGCCGTGGGTGGCTAGCATTTCTGACACACCTAGTATCCACCCACGGCTGGTGAAACACATCAGGAGTGCGGCTCAGGGTCACGACCGACCACTCAGATCTGCACTGCGTTCAATCGGGAGCTTGCATGAATAGATGCAAGTGGCTACATGACCTGACTGGCTGACGCCTCATGCCTGGCCAAGGAATTGTGTCGCGTACAATCTCGCGGCTTTTATGGTCAGGGCTCTCCCGGCTTGTAGTTCGCTTTGTATTCTTTACTCAGACTTCTTTCTGACGCATTTCTGTGTTTTCACATTCACACATTCTCTTCACGCGCTTTTTTTTGGACGCAGGGCGACCTCGCAACACTCTCTTTGTCGAGTATTCATTTCTCCTACCATCGCTGCAACGTTTGCATTACCGGTCTTTTCACTGTGCAAGTAACTCTTCTGTGAAGATCACTTGCTTTGCGACTCCAACGCATACATTCTTTGTCAATCCTAGATTTTCAGTCTTGAACCTCTCCGAAAATGCGTTTTTCAACTTACACCACCGCAAGCGTGCTGGCCGCTCTGGCCTCCGCTCAGACCTTCACGGACTGCAACCCCATGGAAAAAACATGCCCCAACGACCCTGCCATGCCTCAGACTTGGGAGACCGACTTTACTGCTGGAAAGGACGCCATCAAGGGCTGGAAACAGACTGCAGGTGACCTCACCTACGGACCTGAGGGAGCCGCATTCACTGTTGCTAAGAAGGGTGATGCGCCAACTATTGGCTCCGAAGCATACCTCCACTTTGGTTACGTCGAGGTGGTTATGAAGGCAGCTCCTGGCGTTGGCATTGTCTCGTCTATTGTCCTCCAGTCCGACAACTTGGATGAAGTCGACTGGGAGTGGATTGGAGGTGTCGACAGCCGTGTCCAGATGAACTACTTTGGCAAGGTAATTTCCCAGAATTCAGCTTGTGCAGTAGCCGTTGCAGAAAAACTAACTATACTGACAGGGCAACACCACCACTTTCGACCGCATGATTGAGGCCGATGTTGCCAACAACCAAAATGACTTTCACAAGTATGCTTTGAACTGGACATCGGAATCTCTCACCTGGATCATCGATGACAAGCCTGTCCGCACACTCAACTTCGCCGATGCGAACGGCGGCAAGAACTTCCCCCAGACCCCTTGCAATGTCCGTCTTGGTAACTGGCCTGGCGGCGATTCGGAGAACGAGGGTACCCGCCAGTGGGCTGGAGGAAACGTCACTTATGCTGATGCGCCCTTCACCATGACTGTCAAGAGCGTCAAGGTCACCAACTACTCTCCTGGCAAGGAATACCAGTGGACCGACAAGACTGGCGACTTCAAGTCGATCAAGGTCATCGACGCTGGTAACAAGGACGGTGCCCCCGTGAACAACCTCCCCATCAAGCCTACCAACGGTACCCAGTCCGGCATCGAGGCTGGCGTCGACACTCCCGCCGCCTCTGGTAAGCCAGCCCAGGGCGGTTCCAGCGGCGACAAAGCCACTCCCTGTGACTGCGGCACCGCCTATGTGACCGTCACTGCCGCTCCCCCACCAGCCAGTAACGCGCCCCCTGCTACCTTCACCTCTTCCTACGCTGCTGTTCCCATCGAAAGCGCAAAGAGCATGCTCTCTTCCGCCATCCAGCAAACCACCACCGGCCTGGCCATCGACACCCGCTCCGCTCCTGGCCTCCCCACTCCAACTGCCCCCACCGGCGCTATCCCCCTGCCACAAACCAACGGCACTGCTTCTGCTGCGCCCCCGGAGTTCACCGGCGCGGCAAGCCATATCAAGGCTGGTGGGCTGGTCGGTGCCGTCTTCGGTGCCGTGATGCTTGCTCTTTAAACAAATAAATCAAGAAATAGGAGGGTGGGAATTTGAGATACCAAGGGAAATTGTAGGTTTGTTTTCCAAAGCAACAAAAGAGAGAGATACATAAATACATATACATACATTCGCTTTTTTTATTTGTAAATACTTAATTTCAGACGCCCTTGTTACGTGGGATATGCGTTAGCTATATGGGCAAAGATTTTTTGAAACCTCTGGTCTTTTATGTCTCAATAAGTCTATTCTTTTTTTTTCGCAAGTCCACGTTTGGATTCTTGACATGAGCTATGGTACATGGTGTTTTGGTTTGACACCCGGTGTTTGTTTACAGTGACTGCGTGTATCAGTGCAAATGCGTGGAGATGAATAGGTACATTCTTATCTCTATTCAGTATCTAGGTTGAGAAGGAGGACGCTAAGCTATCTGAAACGGCCGTGGCACTTTTCGTTCCTTTGTTGAGAAGGTGTGAAGTAAGAGAGTTGGGTAGTTGGAATTCTCAGGCGAGCTTAGGCGACTAGAGTTGGTTGAGGCATAGGAGTTTCTTTGTACTTGAATGAGGTACCGCTGTATTGACATTTCGTGGTTTGTTTGCGCTCAGTAAGATTCATAGCTTTTCTAGATCGCAGGCTGTTTGTCGGCCGTCGTGCAGATGGCTTGTTTTGTTCGTCCTTGCTATTCCCAAGCGTGTCTTTCGTAATTTCGAGTGAGGAATTTGGTAGGAGTGACATTAACATCCTCGCACCGTGAGCGAGTCGCCGCCCCATAACTCGAAACTTCTTCATCCGTTTAGGGCTACACTAAGAACAACCGCAAAGCGAGGCCGTGCCAGTACTCCTTTTTGAAGGTATTGCGGATGGTACCGTCGGATAAGGTTTCTCTGGTGGTGGGATTAAGTTCTCTAAATATAACGTGAACTCTATTCCTTCTGTATCCACAGAGTGCTTATGTAGCTCCTCCTATACAACTATTAACCGACCGAACGAACCCTATCTATATATATGCCGATAAAGTCGAAAGCTAAGCTGGAGATATTCCTCAATACTGTCAACGTTAAGTCGTTCCCAATGATTGACAAGCAGAAGGAACATCGTTAATTTTCTGAAAAAGCTGTCGCATGTGCCAAAGCGATCGTAGATATCGCCTGTATGGAAACTGTCCGCCGCGTGAAGACGAACGAAAGCGCGCTGAATTTTGATTAATTACTATCGTGAACTTAGATCCCCTTCGTACTTAGGGAATCCGCCTTTGTTTAATTTAAACAGTTTTGGCTCTTGAAGGTCTATGTGGCTGCACTTGGTGCGCTGTAGTCTGTTTTCGCGGTAAAAGCCAAAGAATGCCCGTCTACAGTTCGAGAAGATCATCTCCACTTCTAGTCACGTGTTCGTCTGTGAGCAGACATTTGGGGTGGCAGTGCAGCGGCTATGCGAGCGCCACGTCACGCCTAAATGAAACGGCTCGAGGCTCTCATTGCCTCTCATTAGCCTTGTCTCACATTATCTGTACTTTGACTGCCTATGAGTTGCAGGCACAATACGGCCATTGGCAGCAGTCAAGATGTCTACAGCCTCGGCGAGCAACACCAATGGCGGCCCGACACTGGCTTCTGGTCCCTCTACGCAGCCTCCTCCGGTATCTAGCCTACCCACAGGAGTAACCTTCACGGGGCCAACAATCCCAGCATTCGAGAATGCTTACAAACGTTTCTGTGACTCCCTGCCAAAAGAGGAACGTAAACTGTATGCGCCTTGCGCAACATCAGAAGATGTCAAAGACGCAATTCGCAAACTGCAAGAGCATGTGCGACAACGACAGAAACAAAGGTTGATGCAATCGGTCAGCAAAGTGGCTTTGGTCGTGACAAGCTTTGAGCAGTTTTTCAAAGTTATAGACATTATGATTCAATCTAACCCGACGTACGCTGCCTTAATATGGGGTGCACTTCGCTATGTCCTTCAGGTGGGTGTCCACCTTCTCCGAGCCCCTAGTCCAAAGAACTAACTTTTTACTAGCTTGCCGCCAATTTCTCCAGCTTCTACGATAGATTGATCAGCAGTCTAGAGCGCTTAGCTGAGGAAATGGCCCAATACGATGAGATCTCGAGTTTGTACCGACAAAACATGTCTAGTCGAATGCGCGAATGTCTTGAAAAGGCCTATGCCCAGCTTTTTGATTTCTTCCAAACGACGTGCCGGATATTCATCTCGGGCGGCAGTATGAAAATCTCATCATGTTGATCCCATGGGTGCTGACTTGAATAGAGGTGAAAAGAGCTCTCACCGTGATTGGCGATCTGATGTGGAAGCCTTTCGATGACAGATTTGCGGATGTTCTGGAGCGTCTACGCTCTTATCGTGACTTGATCCGGTTAGAACTCTCACTTTCGATTGCTCAAAGCGTCAATGATGCGAAAGAGATTGCCTTAGCGGAACGGAACCTTGCAAAAGAAGAACGGAAGCAAGACAGGAAGGCACGAGAGAGAATCGACGAAACAGCGAACATTGCTGCCGAAACAAAGAGCTTGTTATGCCAACAACGCAAAGGTAGATTCCTTGTGTTCAATTCTGTTCCTACCTAATTTGTGGCTACGCAGAGCAATCCGTCGATCGCATCAAGCATTGGCTCTCAGCCCCCGAGTTTGCAGAGGCGCCCTATCGCGCCCAGAGCCTTAGAGAAGATGGAACCGCAACTTGGATTTTTGACCGTCCTCAATTCATATACTGGAAAGATAGCGAATGGGAAATCAAAGCTGGCTTGAAACAGGGCACGTTAGGCGAGAATGTGCTATGGGTTTACGGTAAATCCCCTGAACCCCGATTCATAGCAAGACAACCAAGAACACTAATGAAGCCTAGGAAATCCTGGCTGTGGCAAGACGGTATTGGCATCTCACATTCTACAGGAATTCCAGCAACATGCGCATTCCCAAGGAGCCGATGCAGTGGGGATTTGCTACTTTTTTTTTGCAAACGGCAGCCCAAAGACTAGCGCCATCGCTGCAGCATATCGCTCCATTCTTACTCAAATTGTACACTTGTACCGTTACGATGAGAATTTACTCGATATCTTTAACTTCATTATGGGAGGGTTCGGCTCGTCCGGCTCCCTCCAAGCCACGTCCAGCGACCTTGAATCCCTCATCAAACTCTGCCTGAAAAGGTTCCCAGTATACCTCCTCCTTGATGGCGTTGACGAGTGCGAGGATATTACCGATTTGATCAGGGACCTCCTCTGGCTGTCGAACCATTCGTCTACGAAAGCGTTGTTGTTTGGTCGCACAAACATCGAAAGAATGAACCGAGTCTTTCCAAGACCGCTTAGACTCGATATGGACCGCTCTACAATCAACAAGGATGTTGTGGTATTTCTTAACTCGCAAATGGAGTCCTTTATCGAGGATGAGCTTTTGCCAGAGGATTCAAACGTCTCAGACATTGTTGACTGCCTTGCCAAAGGTGCAGATGGAATGTTCCTTTGGGCGCGACTTATGATCAAGTACTTAAGCTCTCCGGCCTTCACACCACTCCAACGCATGAAGACAATTCTTAGTGTCATTATGCCAGAAGGTCTGGACAAAATGTACCATAGGATTTCGGATCTGATTGCTAAACCTGGTCGCACACAGCTCGATTTAGCGAGACAAATCCTTACCTGGGCAGCTTTCGCCGCGGAGTCAATAACGGTCGAAGAGCTGCACGATGTTCTGACTTTTAGAGACTCGGGAGTCCAAGGTCATCAATTCAAGGATTTCCAGGAAACAATTTCGGTCGTATGTGGCGGCCTCGTTGAGTGCTATAGCCCGTGGAATAGTCCATCGGACAGCCGGGAGATGATCGTTCGGTGCATTCATCTTTCCGTTAAAGAGCATTTCTCGCCTTCCATGTTGCCAGTACTACACAATCAGATGAACAATCTTTGTTTGCCAACCGAACCGCTTGTCCATCTTCAGCTACTCAAAAGCTGCTTAGAGTACATGAGCCATTATCGCCCATTGGTCCAAACTAGTGGTTTAGTCCCAAGTGTAAATGAAGCTAGGGAATTTTCCAGGTACGCGTCTCATAGGTGGTCTTCCCACCTTTTCAGTGCGTTTTCCGGAAAGTTCTTAGAGGTGATACACGAACTCCCTGAATTCAACGAAAGGGCAGGGCCAGTACTGGAATTGATGACCGAATTCTTGGAGAATCCGACAGCCATTAAATCGTGGATCGAAATGTACTACTCTTGGGCTCAAGGTACCAATAAAAAAGGACCTGACCTCAATCATCTTGCGAACAACTACCACTGGATAGAATTCACGAAGACAACAGATCCGTTTTGTCTGTGGAAACCCTTACTGCGAGGTTTGATAGCTATCCTTCGAGACTTGATGCCCGATGTCAATCGACTTACCACAGAGTGGGGAGCCCGGCTTGCACAAACCCCAGCAATCATATGGGACGAGGTGCCTGCGTTTATCAACAGCAAATTCATTGGGCACTCTACGAGCGCAGTCATCACTTCTCTTGTTACAACCACGCTTGAAAGGCACAATTGTAGCTCCAAGTCCCTATGCACTATTTCTAGGACTGCAAGCAATAGTCAGACGACAAGCGTCCTCACTGTGTGGCCAAGCAAGATTTACGAACAGTGTTGGGAGAGTCGTAGCCCTCATTTACTGGCTTTCAATTATCCTCCAGCTTATCAAGACTGGACTGCAAGGTACGAAGTCTGGCAGCATGAACACGAGAAGAAAAAAATTGTGGACACTATCATTCCGCTATGTCCGGATGAAATCTCCATCCTCTTACGCCAAACGTATCGTCTCAAGGACCATGGTGCTTGGGGACTCTCATTTCCCTTGGCAATCAGTACTGACCTCTTCTCCATTGTCATATTGCGAACTATTTATAGTTGCCGCATAAACGCGAATGGCACGCTGGACCCGATCGAATCAGCTCTGGTTCCCATGGACTTCGACTCGAGTCTAGACATCAAGTGGTCAGCGAAGTTCAAACAACTACCGCAGGATTGGTACAGCTATAACTTCAACTTTAGCCTCGATAACCAGTACCTCTTATTCTGGGACTGCCACCACCAAGAGCGGTGCACTAATGTCTTCAACATGATTTTTAGCGAAGATCCAGAGCAAGCGAATGTTCTAGCAATTTTTAGGATATCAAGAGGGAAACCACTAGCCGTCGAGTTCATCAACAAAACTAGTATGCAGGAGAAGGGCATGATCCGCAATGTAGCCTTCCATCCGTACCATCCATTTGTTGCGCTTGATTTTGGGATGAGGATCGAGGCGTGGCGATTTATGAATCGTAAGTATACATGGCAACAAACCAGGAGATGTGTTAATGTCCCTAGGTGATCTGAGTCAGTTTGAACTTCTGGCGAAACAAAAAGGCATCAAGGACATGACGCTCTCGGCATGTGGCAAGTTCTTGATATTCAAGGCACCTCAGTTTCCCAACGCCTCCGTAATACCGCTACCGGAGGATCTCCAGAGTGAGGTTCCGAATCAGCTGGAAGGCCATCATAGCTCAACAGACAGAGATGACCGTATCGAAGAACGTTCAGAAGGTCAATTGCGAGGTCCTCTGACGCCAGGCCAGATCATACACTCCCCAGGCGGCCTAACATTAGTTGGTGGACAAAAGGGGCTGGTCACGGTCAGCGCCGGCAACGCAGTTACGATCAATCTCTCTACTGGGCCTAACGAAGCAACCCACTCGTTTGAAATAGTATCTCTGCCTGATTGGAAAGGCATTAAAAATACCACCCCGACCGTAATCATGCCGAAAGAAGGCCGAACATCGGTCAATGTCATCCTCAACAAATCTTCCGAAGACGAATACAGCTTGACGAAACCGGCCGACGAAAGGCTTCCGCTGTTGATCACTCGGGATATCTCAGCTATTCGCTTTCTCACCCCTAAAGATTCGGGAAAAATGGCTATCCGCTCCATACTCGATGTTAACCCTTGCGGAGATGTTGATGCTCCGAAAGGAGAAAACGAAGTCCATGACACAGGAGAGAACGATGCAAAAGCTGTCTCTTTAGCTAAGCGCTCGTTGACTGACGAGTTCGAATCCGATCACGAAATTGGGAAGAGAAGGAAGTTGCCTAACGACTTCTGTGCTGATGCGATGCCAGCCAGTGGTTTTGCGGACGATATTCGCGAGCCAAACGACATCAATGCTTGTACAAAGATTACGGATCCACTAAACAAGTGAACGACCCCTCCGCAGGGAATTCTGTCATTCTTCGATTCCACACTTCATGTCTCTCTCTGAAGTGCTTGGGAATTTCGACAAACGTCTTAAAATGCTCAGTTTAGCCAGAGATTGTTCAAGTCCTCGTAGCAGAACCGCCGACATGGCCCACAATGGCGTAACCCGTGCAACGCACCCGCCATGCAATGCAATGTGCTGCTTCTGGACAACGAAGAGCTGTCTGGGGATGAGGGAACACGAGTTCCTTGTGTCTTTAAAGAATTACAGCAAGATTAGCTAGGATGACAGCCGGCTCACTCCAACTACAGAGGTTGTCTGCTCAGACTGTAAGAAAAAAGGCTCACGCGCTTCATGCGAAACGTTCGATGAGACAGCTACTTCTACCCTGGTGTTTGGGGGTCTTTGTAAATGAAAACCCATTCGTAACTCGATAGAAACGCGTTCTCGGAAATCAATATTAGAAACCGTCGATCTCTGGGACTCAGCATCATGGGCGTGATGAGTTCCCACCTCTCGTAGGCATTCATCAAAGGCCTCTTATGGTTCACGTGAAGCCAGGAACACTCACTCATTGGACGACACATTATCGGCAGTGCTGTGCCAAAGCCATTCTATCCGCGGGACTGTAGATTCGTTCATTACATCAGCAACCTGCATTAGCACTGGACTGGGTCCCTTTCTTGCTGTAATGTTCCGGTGTTCAATCCATTGTTTGTCAGCTCCAACACGCAAGCCACATCCTCAGCTGAAGACGATTGAGGCTTGACGCGCATGTTTCCATTCGTGGAGACGTGGCAGTGTCGCGGAGAGCCGCAGCTTCTCACACTAGCGGACACCATAGTTTTGCATCCGCTCTTCATCCAGCTTGGCAGGAATGGTGTCGCTGAAAGTTGATCAAGATACTGCGTTAGGCGGTATTGGCACTCCCTCATGGAGAGTCATGACAAGTATTGCTCTCCCAGAGCGTGTGCTGTAGCCAGTAGCCGCTGTCCACGTGTGACGAAGGCTGCATCGAGGTTCCGAAGAAACTATGAGAAGATTCTCTGGTGGCTCATGACGAATATCGAAAACGGACACGGTGGTGCTGAGTGTACGCTGTCGTAATGAGAGACAGAACGTGATGCTATGAATACTAAGCAACACGGGTGCATCCGGTAGGAGCTTATGCAGACGCCCCCCGCCACACTGTTCATCAACCGCAACCAAACACTGCCTCACATGTCAGTATATGCGACGCGATCTTCCTAATCGCTACCCGCCAACTCCAGGTTCGCTCCAAGATGGGCGCGTCTCTGCCACCAGCTTGCGACCCGTGCCACGCGCTGGGCTCCGCTCCCCATCAAAGCGTAACGGCTCGGGAGTTTCGCTTCGACAGACGCGTTTTGAAACGGACAAGAACCGTCATTTCACCACTGTTTTAAGGCATGAGCCAAGAAAACAGGACTCCAAAACAATTGCCTATCTGACACAGTTGACACGCGTGGCCGCCATGTTTGCCCGACTCTGCCGTGGGCATTTGACTGGCTAAGCCTCGAAACTCGCAGAAGCCCGCTTGCACATCATGCTTGACCCCACTGGGTGGCCTAGGCATGCGCCCCCAAGGCAAGTCAGCACCCTTGCCCTCCTTGCTGATGAGTGCCCTTTTTCTTTCTAATATTAGGGCTAGCTGTGAGAATGTGGCACGCCCAAGGTGTCGAAGGCTGAGGATCTCTCCGAATCACGTCCTATCCAGGCTGGGAAAGAGGCCTCAGCTGCATTTGTTCACATCCTGGACCCTATAACACGCTTGCTGCCACTCCACCTGCTGTTCACTACTTCTGCTTCTTTTCTCGACATCTCTTGTGCCGTACCCCTTGACTGACTGACATGGGCATTTCACGTCATCGTCGTGCTACAAAATCCACCTCCCAGCCAAAGGCCACAACATCATCGACAGCATGGTGGCCACTGTTTGCGGCCTCTTTCGTGCTCTCCGCGGTATCCATTTCTAATCTGGGATTGATTAGCTCCATGGTCGGATGGCTGCTCAAGCAAAAACACAACGTGCATGCCTATCAAATCAACTGGCCTGGAAATGAAACGCTGTTGAACGTAGAGCCAAAGAACTTGTGGGTGGACCAGGGCCATGAGAGTAACGGCGTAGCGGGGTATGGATTCTTTCTGGGCCTTTTTGGCATGTTGACAGCATGGAGGATGCGAAACGCTCAGCGGGTATGTTGATTCCATGCTCTTCGACCGGTGGCATAGTATACTAATGACGATGAGCAGCGCCTGAAGAGCCTTGTCGTGCTCACTGTTCTGCTGTTCCTCGCCGTGTTATTCACGCTGTCAGCTTTCATCTTCGTCTTTGTTGTAACATATCAGACGACTGGGCAGCAAATCCGCGAGCCTGTCGCCGTCAACACGGCCGGCATGAACTACCCAGAATTTCACTGGACACCCGAGACTTGGTTCAAAGCTGTCCTAGACCTGCCTATTGCGGACCAATCCGTGCGCCATGAGATACAGCACAAGGTCACAAACATGGTGGCCTGGCGGTGGATGCTGCTCGTGATATTCATTGTGGATATCGTTGCGTTTAGCCTAGCGGTGATGGCCTGGTTGAAGCAGCGGAGGAGCGTGGCAGCGCGGACGGGCTCTCCAAACTCTGTTGAGAAATAAAAGCACACACTCGCATGCAGCGTTTACTGAAAACATGAGCAAAAGCGAAGCAAATGTACTTTGTTGTTCTGTTCACTGGCAGTTCTCACATGCGAAAAGCTTGACACATGACAGTATGGTCCGAAGAACCTTGTCGCTCGTGGACCGCTCGTACACGCGTGACACCCTCACACCCTGGACGGCCGGCACACGGCCTTGACTAATCCAAGCCTTATATCTCAACGCTGCCTGGGGCATGTTTACGTTCACAGCCTGCTTTGTGTAGTCCCAGGTCTAAGGCCTGACACCCCACAAAAGGCTTTAGCGAGACGACCAGGTGTGCATTGCAAGCCTCGGCGCATCACCATTACCGCCATCACGAAAAACTGTGGCCCCGCCCCGACTCTCTCCTCCAGCCCGCCGTCTTCTCGCGATCCACGACGCCAGTCTTCGCCATGAGCTGGCTCTACTACCTCGCTATGCCGCCCGTGCTCATCATGGCCATGCGGCTGCTGTCGCTCGTGCTGCCCGCGAAGCCCGCCCAGCTGCTTTCCTTCTACGCCTTCGCAATCAGCTCCTTTATCCTCATGGGCATCTGCGCCTTGTACGGAACCCTCGTAGCGTTGCCCCTGCGCATGGTGGGGTACGGTGGCCTGATTCAATGGACCGTAGCGAGATCCTTCAAGTGGTGCATGTGGTTCGGAACAGGCGTGACGTTTAGGGTCACAGGCAGCATGAAGAAGGAGGCTGGTGTCAGCGGCGAGGATGCGCTCAGGGACCGACCTGCGGTTTTTGTGGGCAATCACCAGACGTGAGTCTTTGCCAAGAATGAAGAGAAACGGACAATTGTAGTGTAGGTGGGACTAACACTTAGTACAGCGAACTCGACGTCCTCATGCTCGGCTGCATGTTCCCCAAGTACACGTCGGTAACGGCCAAAAAGTCACTCATGTACACGCCGCTGCTGGGCTGGTTCATGGCCCTATCCAAGACCGTCTTCATCGACCGCGCAAACCGCACCACCGCTCGCGCCGCCTTTGATACGGCTGCCCAGACTATGAAATCGACGCGCCAGTCTGTCTTCATTTTCCCCGAAGGAACACGCTCCTACTCCGAGAAGCCCGATCTCCTTCCTTTCAAGAAGGGCGCCTTTCATCTTGCTGTGCAAGCACAGGTCCCCATTGTGCCCGTTGTTTGCGCAAACTACTCACATGTTCTGAACGTCAAGGCCAAGAAGTTTTCTCCTGGTGTTATCGATGTGACCGTCTTACCACCAATACAAACAAAAGGATTAAGTGCTGAGCATGTAGACGAGCTGGTCAAGAAGACAAGAGACGCTATGATGGAGGAGCTGATCCGGCTAAGTCACATCTCAGGTGCGGGCAACGGTGAGCCCCTACCAAGGAGCAGCGGAATTGATGAGCAGGCGCGTGGCGAGCTGAGGAAGAGGTACTAGACAGCAAGGACGGCGACCCATCTAAGCGGGGGGGCGAGCGGAGACGTTGTGACGGGTCTCTGGCATATAGCAGGGATTTGAGGTAACGAAGTGGTTGCATCGAATTCAACAGCCGATGAGGCTGAAAGCATGCGGCGCGTATGGCGTTGGGTGGCTTGGGTTTTCCATGCATATTGATATCCTAGAGAAGGTGCATTTTCATTCTCAGATGGCGTGTATATAGTTGTAGTACTTTGGCAAAAATCCAAGACCATTGTGCATTCTTTTATTAATTCCCTCAACGGATTCAGAGAGAACAGGCAGAATTGCTCTGGTCAGACTGACTGCAAGTGACTTTGCCGCTATTGCCCCACTCTGGCAGTCTTGTTTCACGCGTGAAGGCCAAACGAGCCACTACCAAGCAGCGTCCCAGTGCACAACATACACGCGTCTAAGTTGTTACCAAATGATAAGAATAGGGAAGTGGAATCAACGTTAGCAAGTGCTAAGAGATCGGCACATCTTCCTCGCGTCAGAAGACCGGCCTCGGGACAAGCTACCCCACGATACCCCTCTCGTTTTATTACCCAATGAGGCATTCCGTTCTGCACGCTTGAGTGGCTGCCGGACACGATGTAGTATATATATGCATACATGAATATGAATAGATATCCAAGCGTTTCGCCTGCTGAGCTGACAAGCTGATTCCACTGCAGTGAAGTCCTGAATTAATCTGCGCTGTTTTGATCCGACGTTTGTGAATTGACTGGCCAGTACAAACAAGTAAGAGGCAAAGATGGCAGCTGGACAGGAGTATAATGTGCAAGGCAAGAGTGCAATCGTCACTGGTGCTGGCTCTGGTACGTTGGTAGCCTCACTGGCTTGATATGCTTAACATTCACTCTGGTGCTTCTCTGCTGAACCTCGAACCCAAATTTAGGTATCAACTACTGCTTCGCTGCACTACTTCTCAGTCGAGGCTGCTCCGTCCTGATTGCCGACCTCTCTCTGCGGCCCGAAGCACAGAAGCTTCTGGACGACTACAGCCAGAAAGAGACGGGCAGACCGCGAGCGGTTTTCGTCAAGACCGACGTGACAGACTGGCCACAGTTAGAGCGTATGTTCAGCGTCGGCGTGCAAGAGTTTGGTCAAGTCGACATTGTCTGTCCTGGCGCTGGCATCTACGATCCCCACTGGAGCAACTTCTGGCACCCTCCTGGCGTACCTGGCGGCAAGAGTAAAGACAGCGTCGACGGTGGCCGATACGCCAGTCTAGACATCAACGTCACGCACCCGATTCGCACGACCCAGCTTGCCATTTCGCACTTTCTGAATCCCCCGCCGGGCGTGCAGAAAGTAGGGCCTCAGAACCCCAAGCGCGTCATTATCATCTCCAGTGTCGCGGGCCAAAATGCTAACCTGAACACGCCCATCTACGTAGCTGCTAAGCATGCCATGAACGGCTTCATCCGCTCGCTCGGCGCGCTAGAAGGTGAGATGGGGATTCGAGTCAACGGCGTGGCTCCAGGTGTGATTAAGACACCGCTTTGGACCGAGCATCCGGAGAAGATGACTTTCTTGGACCTATCGAAAGATGCGTGGGCGACGCCGGAAGAAGTGGCTGAAGCTATGTTGAGGTGTTTGCAGGAGGCAGACCTGGGCGGAGGCACGATTCTAGAGGTCGGTGCGAATCAGACGAGGAAAGTCGAGGCACTGGTGTGTAGAACATTGTTCCATGGGATATTGTGTCTGTTCGCTTGCTAACATGATTGTAGAACGATCCTGGACCGAGCGGCCCGGGACACACGGTCAGCAATATTCAAGAGCAGTACAAGGAGGTGTATGGATGGCTGGGTCAGGAGGGATGGGGTGTTGCGAAGACGGGAGCGTAAATGTGTGTTGAGTCAGTTGACATCGTGTGATTATGCCCAGCAGTTGTTGAGAGTAGTAAAGGCGGATAGAGTATGGTATGGCTAGGAATTCTTCCGTATTCAAACGCCGCTGGCCTTATAATGTGCCTGATTTCGCGAGGCTTTTGTCAACCGGCTATTGAGAAATCTTAGCCCTCGACGTCCCGACGGCCGGACTACTGTGCTCCGGCGGCTCTCTAAAATTTGGCATCGCGACATCTAGAACTGAAGCGGTGGAAATAGGCAAGCAGAAAAAAAAAGGACGGCCTCTGACGTCGGCTGTATGGCATGGCACAGCATGGCAATACATCAGAGAGGGGCCACCCCGGTTGTATTGCGGGCCATTTAGCAAATATGAGATCATTTGGATGGTGCAACGGCCAACGTGCGACAAGAGAGGGTCGATGGCACCGGCCCAACTGCCCATGGTTTTAGGAAAGCGGTTGTACCGGATGAGGATGTCGGCCGGTGGCTTACTGTTGTGTTGAAGCATGCTGATTGAGCGTGCGACAGCCTATCAGCGAGGCGTTGGCCCGGCGTTGCCACTTGTGACGCTGCAGCCTTTTTCCCATGGAGGGGCGGCGAGTGGGAGGGGCACGACGCTACGTATGAAAGTGCTCCACCGCCGCAGCAGCTCCGGACTGCCATTCTTTCTCCTCAGACTCTCTCTCCTCTCCATCCATCATCCCCTTTGAACTGTTGTCAATCTCAGTTTGAACCCTAAAAACACATACACATACTTCTATATACCCCAAACACTCATCCACAATGCCTAGCTCTCTCGACCAGCTCAAGGCCGCCGGCACCGTAAGTAGCTCACCCCCACGCCATTGCGACTCACGGAAGAATTGTTGAATCTGACCAAACTCTGCTTGTTTACAGACCGTTGTCGCCGACTCTGGTGACTTCGCGACCATCAAGAAGTACCAGCCCCAGGATGCGACGACCAACCCTTCGCTCATCCTCGCCGCCTCCAAGAAGCCCGAGTACGCGAAGCTGATCGACGCGGCCGTCGCATACGGCAAGAAGAACGGTACCGACCTTGAGAACCAGGTCGATGTCACTCTCGACAACCTCCTTGTCCAGTTCGGAAAGGAGATCCTCCAGATTGTCCCTGGCAAGGTCTCGACAGAGGTTGACGCCCGCTTCTCCTTTTCCACCGAGCAGTCTGTAAACAAGGCCCTGCGCATCATCGACGTACGTTTGCCCTACCCAGAATTACAGAAAACAATATGCTGACTCTGCGCAGCTCTACAAGGAGGCTGGCATTGACAAGGACCGCGTTCTCATCAAGCTTGCCTCAACATGGGAGGGCATCAAGGCTGCCGAGATCCTCCAGTCCAAGCACGGAATCAACTGCAACCTTACCCTCATGTTCTCACAGGTCCAGGCTATTGCCGCCGCCGAGGCCGGTGCCTACCTCATCTCCCCCTTCGTTGGCCGTATCCTTGACTGGTACAAGGCCGCAACCAAGAAGGAGTACTCCAAGGAGGAGGACCCCGGTGTCAAGAGCGTTCAGCAAATCTTCAACTACTACAAGAAGCACGGCTACAAGACCATTGTCATGGGCGCTTCTTTCCGCAGCGTCGGCGAGGTCACAGAGCTTGCTGGCTGCGACTACCTGACCATTGCTGTAAGTGGCATTGCCCTTGGTATCATGTACCACTTCAGTTACTGACAATCCTAGCCCAACCTGCTTGAGCAGCTCTACAACTCCCAGGATGAGGTGCCCAAGAAGCTCATTGCCGAGGACGCCGCCAACCTCAACATTGAGAAGAAGAGCTACATCAACGACGAGGCCGAGTTCCGCTTCTACTTCAACGAGGACCAGATGGCCGTCGAGAAGCTCCGTGAGGGTATCTCGAAATTCGCCGCTGACGCCGTCACTCTCAAGGACATTCTCCGTGAGAAGATCCAGCAGGCATAAATTGCATGGCCCGATAATCGGCCAGGGAATGAGGATATGATATAATTTACGACGTTTTCTTCCAGATTAAGCATTGAGACTTGACGGGAACTTCGGATGGCACGTAGATAGAAAAAAATTGACACGTGAAAAACCCGACCCAGATGCAACCCATTATGCGTGCGTGCCTGCATGAGACGCGATGAACTGCGTGGGACGATGCCAGCATGGCATGGCACAAGATGAGACAGTCAGAGGGGCTGGAACCGTAGATTTATCATCATTGCCGGCTCTGGACCCCGGCTTTACTGCTTGTGTCAACAGCTCTGGCGGGTCCTGGCGGGCGTTGCGTCACTAGACAGCCCCGCATTGAAAGCTCACCTCCCCGACGGAAGCTACCTCCTCTTCCCCTCTCCATCGCCCCAAGCTCATTGTATCTCACAACCAGAAGAACCCTCATCAATTCCTTCATCAATTCTCAATTAAAAAAAACCGCCACAATGGTCAAAGCCGGTAAGTGCCAACCATACAATAAGCTTCCCCAAGCTTTCTGCCCGAGGTGGGGTTCATCCAACTCGGGACGGGTTTGCGTGAGATTGAGCAGATTTCGTTGCTGCAAATCGATCACGTACCATGTCTAGCGGGTACACCGAAGCAGCCTCCCGGGAAGTAGGGGAGACAGAGAGAGCGGCAATTGGACGAGCTGGGCGTACGGGGAGGACCTTGATGGCCTTTCTAGAAGCCGCTGAAGAACGAGCTCCCGGTTCACGGCTGCTCGGTGCACCTGCACCGCCGTCGTCTTTGCTCCAATCATCTCTTTCTCTGGCGTATGGAGAGGCTACCCTGATGGCCTTGCAGACGCGGGACGACCCGAAGAATGCTCAAGGAGGGGCTAAGAGACATTGTTACTAACGCATGATATAGTCGCCGTCCTCCGTGGAGACTCCAACGTCAAGGGAACCGTTACCTTTGAGCAGGCCGACGAGTCCGCCCCTACCACCATCTCATGGAACATCACCGGCCACGATGCCAACGCTGAGCGTGGCATGCACATCCACGCCTTTGGCGACAACACAAATGGATGCACATCCGCTGGTCCCCACTGTGAGTTTCCCTTTCTCTTTACTGAGCAGGGAGGCGGTTTCAGTTTCTCTGCTGGTTCTGGTGTTTACAAAGTATGGTTACGCTGACAATTCGCACTACAGTCAACCCTCACAACAAGACCCACGGTGCCCCCAGCGACGAGGAGCGCCACGTTGGTGACTTGGGCAACTTCAAGACTGATGCCCAGGGTAATGCTCAGGGAAGCGTCACCGACAAGCTTATCAAGCTGATTGGTTCCGAGAGCGTCATTGGCGTAGGTTCCCCTTGTTTCCGTCTAGTGACTAGGAAAAGAGACTAACGATATCGTCAGCGCACCATTGTCGTCCACGCCGGTACCGACGACCTTGGCAAGGGTGGCCATGAGGAGTCCAAGAAGACTGGCAACGCTGGAGGCCGTCCCGCTTGCGGTGTCATTGGTATCTCCAACTAAAGCATATGTTTTGGAGATTTGAAAAGGGAGGTAATCGATAAAAGCCGACGACCTGAAGTAGTACTCTCTTTGATGGCTCATACAGCCAAATGAACTTCTTCATCCCTACACCGTTTGTGTGTTCTGAATTTGGATTGTGATGTTGCTCAATAAAAAACAAAATGCAATAAGATTGAGTTGAGAATTCAGGAACAAAGACAGAAGAATGCCAGAAATCATTATTATTCTTTTCTCTACATAAACTAGCAATCACCCATTACCGCCAATCCGCCTGCCCCCCAAACATGCATCTCCAGCCATGTCCGTTCATTTGTTCAGAGGGAAACACGGACTACAGAGAGAGAAAGAGATGACTAAATCTCTCATCCAGGCAGAAAGATGAAGAAAGGGGGGAAGCACTTCTGTTTGCTTCGTCTGCCTCCTTGTCCTCGAAAGGAAGAGGATAGCGAGGCTCTGGTATGTTAGAGAACGTGAGCAAATGCAGATGCACAAATCCTCAGTCCCAAAGAAAAAACCCAGCCTCGCCAAAGACAGACAATAATAGCCGTTGGGGAAAAGAGTGGGCAACTCCAAACGCCTAAGCTGGTTTTTTTTTCCCTTCGCTCTCGATTTTTTTCCGGGGCCACCCATATGCAAGAAAAGGGGAGTAGAAGTAGAAGGAAGACCTTGATTTGGAGGGGGTATCGATGCTTACAATCCTGGAAAGACAAATGGGAGGGTGGGTTTGTGATTATTGAGAGTGGCTGCTCAGCCTTTTTACGCGTGCCACACGTTGTTTGTGCACAACAAGTGACTTTTTGCTGGTAGAAAGAAGGTTCGAAAGATGTATACACGAATGAATGTATATATACCTTCGATCAACCTCTTTTAAAGGCGGATAAGGAGGGGGCGATGAGGGAACAGAGTGCAGAAGAGACGCACATTGTTTGCTGTTGCAATCAAGTCAGTAGAGGACGAGGGTGCGCGCAACTACCATGTCGGGGAGACCCTAATAGAAGATGCGCATAAGCTGCCATCTACACACTTATAGTGTTACTCATTTCACAAGTTGACAACGCGAGTGTCATCGTTGAGAAACTGGCGGCGATATCGCGCTATCTCTTCGGCAATGCCGTTTGGATCTTTGATGTTCCTCTGGCGGAGCTCCTTGAGTACGCCGCGGAGACCGTCGTTCCACCTCTGCTTTTCTTCAGACGTCTTGCCTGGGTTTGCTGTTCCGAGCTGGAGAAGCAGCTTGTCACCTATACAAAAATCTAGTCAGTCTGCGTACAATGGAGGGGAGAAGCAATGACCAATGGCAGAAACTCCTTTGTTCAATAACGCACCAGTGATAGTCGCGTCCCTGAAATGCTGTGCAGGGCATTCAGGGTAAGTGCAAGCGCCACCTTCGGTCTCGGTCTGGCAGAATGGCGTATCGGGGTCTATCTGGTGGCTAAATGTCATGGACAGAAAACCTCCAGCCACATCTTGTAAATAACTTGGATGATAGCGATATGACTTGAACATTCGAAGCGGACTTTCGTACTGCTTGAACGGGGGCGGCTCATCATCCTTCTCCTCAGGTGTGGGCTCCTGCTCTGTTTTAGCCAAGTTTTCTAAGGGGTGATATAACTTACAGGTTCCACGACGTCCACTACCGATATTGTCCTTGACTGCAATTCGGGTGCTAGACCATTAGCGATGTTAGTAACCGGATGGGATGGATTGTTTCCCGAGAGCGTATTTTCCGCTTCGGAGCCATATTCGGATTCTTCATCCGAATCGGAACCGGAATCAGAGTCGTCTGAGCTGTCATCAGACGATGAAGCAATGTCCATGGCGCCATCTTCTGCTTCAGTTTGGCCTGCTTGCGGAAGGGTATCCTGCGGAGGAGTATCCTCTTGCACATCATTCATATCCTGATCAGCGTCGGGTGGTTCGTAAGCCTCCTCATCCTCTGCAGAACTGTGAGATGCAGGTGCAGGTGGAATGCTCATCTGGGTATTCTGGGCTTCCGCCGCTGAATCAGTTCCTACAACCGTGTGTTCCTCTGGGTCATATTCTGGCTCATACTCTTCCTCGTCCTCGCCGTCCTCACTTTCGGAAACGGACATCTCGACGTCTCCTTCTTCTGATGGGGAGGGTGCGTTGGCTGGTTCAGTCGTTCCCGAGGCACCGGGAATGTTTGCGTTGGAGCTATCAAGCTGGACGACGCCATCGTTTTTAGCTGGGGGCGGAGGATCATAGAAATCCTCACCCATATCGCTTTCAGACACAGCGGCTGAACTTTGCGACCTAGACACTCTGGAGTCATTGTCTTCGGCTGCATGGATAGTGCCATTCGCATTGGATGTTATTTCTGGCTTCGAGAATTGGTTGAGCTGGCTTGTACTAGACAGAGGTTGGTTTTGAGCTTGCGAGGTACTTTGTCCAAGGCCCGGAAGCGTGGCGTATTCTTGAGAAGGCTGGCTTGGAAGTGGTGGCCGATTAGGAAGGCCAATCTTTGAGTGGTCCATGATGCCTGGACCTGGTTTTTGATAGGATGGTCGTACAGGGAGGGGGTTTTCGTTCGTAGAAGATCGAGGGGCACTGTCCACATTTTGGGACGGGGCATTGGGTTCCGGAGACTGCTCGCGCTCTATCTCATCTTTCTTGGCACGAAGTTCCGCATGAGACATGCCCTCTGTGTCGACACCAAGACTCTCCAACTCCTTTGTCAGTTGTTCCTTGTCTTTTGCAATCCTTTCGTTGAGTGCGGTTAAATGCTCCAGTTCTTTGGCCAATTCAGCCATCCTGCTTGTATTGCTTGCTATCTCTGCATCCAGAGTAGGCAGTTTAGACTGAATCTCAGCGCGGCGAGATTGCGCAGTGCTTTTGGCGGCACTGGTAGAGGGCTTCGTTGGAGTATGATTTTGAGGTGGCAGCGCTGCCGTCGAAGACTTCTGGGGTATGGGCGACGAGGCAGCCGCAGCGGAAGCCAATCTGTCTCTTTCGCGTTTCTCAGCAAGCTTTTTCTTGAGTGTCTCTCGCATGGCAACCAGTTGTTTCTCTTTGTCTGCTAACTCTTTCTCCCGCGCAAGGGTGCTGGGTGTCTGTGACCCAGGTGTACCACCAGCCGGGGTACCAGATAGCGCAGATGCAGTGTGAGAGGCAAAGTTGGGCAGATTTCCAGGTGTTTGACGGGGTGTCTGAGTAATTGTGGAGGCCGGTGGTTCGTCCTCAATGTCCATGTCGCTACCATTGGATTCATCCTCGCTGACCTCTATTATCATGGACTCGTCTTCTGCACGAGCATGAGGAGATCGGCCAAAGGGTGTGGTGGGTCCTTGCGAAGCTGGTACTTCTGTTCTTGAGGCGTGTGGCTTCTGAGATACAGCTGGCGAGGGTTGAGATCCGGTAGGAACTGTGGTGTTGGAAATCGGAGTAGGGTTCATGAATAGGCCAGGAATTCCGGTAAAAGATGGCATGGAGCTCTGATTTGTACGGGCAGCCGAACCACCTGCAGCTGGTTCCGCGGCCTGGGCCTGCTCTACTCGTTGGGAGGGACCAGATGACTGCCCGGCACCATTGCTCGCCCCGACCGGCCCTTTTTGCCTCGCCTTGATTGCCTCCAATCGCTGCTTGATCAATTCGGTGTTTCGTGCCCTCTGTTCGTCAGTCACGGGTGCCTTGGCAGTGGGTGTGGTCGCAGGCTGAGGAGTCTTGGGCTTAGCGGGCGTCGTTTGCTGCGCTGGGCTCACTGGTTTGGATGTTCCGGCCTGTTTCGCTGCCTTTGCGGCTTGCAGGCGGGCAATGTAATCTCTGCGGTCACCTGGTGCAGTCGGGGACGCGATGGCCTTGGCTGAGGGTGCGGGAATGGCGCCTGTTTTGAGCGTGGGCATCGTACTGTGCTGTGGGGCAGCTGTTGGCTGAACGGCTGGCGCACTCGATGGCTTGGGCGGCAGAATAGGAGCGGGCTCAGAGGGCAGGTTCATGCTTTGATACAAGCTTCTGAGCAATTCGGGGTCAAGGTTCTCATCCGCCAGAGTACGGTATGGAATGTTATGGCTGTGCAGAAGTTTGATAAATTGTTTCGCGGACTCGCGGTCCTGCTGCAGTTTCTCCACGACTGTCGGCTGGTTTTCCTGCTGCTGCCCTGTGGCCTTGTTGCTCGAGCCGTTCTGCTGGGCAGCAGGAGCAGGAGGGGGTCCACCGTTCACATTGGCTGGCGGAGGTGGTTTGGATACGTCAGTCTCGCTCACCTCACCATCCTCACGATCATTGTCCATGATTTTTTGTATGCGCTGGTTGGCGGGAATGGGCGCAGGCGCGGGCGCGGATGCAGTTGGTTGAGGTGGAGCAGGTGGATGGGGAGGTCGTTGAGCAAAGGGCGGAGGGAAGTGCGTTGGCAAGGCGAGATTCTGCGGAGTCTGGGGAAGCGACGGCGGAGTAAAGCCCATGGGAGCAAATGGCGGCGGGGGCAGGTTGGGTGGAGGGAATGCGCCATTCTGAATGAGGGCCCATATGTTTGCGTCGGGAGGCAGTTGCGGTGGCCAGGAAGCTGCGCATTGTGTCAGTAGAGCGGAATCTAAGATGTTTTGTCAGGAGCAGGCGACTCACGCGCTGGGGGCGGGGGCTGCTGGCCGTTCTGTGGATACGAATTGAAGTTGATGCCGGGCAGTTGTTGCAGCGGAGGAGCGCTGCGCTGTTCTTCGGGCGGCGCGCCTTGGGGTGGGTGGAAGGGCGGAGGGGGAAAGCCGTTGGGAAAGCCGTAGAACGGCTGCGAGTAGTTGTTGGCCATGACCGAGTGCAGCTGCGACGGCCTGGAGCTCTACGCGTCTTGTAGCACGGCTGGTTCTAGCGTCAACGCATGGGTCCGAGGCGGCAGCGGCGATGACGGCGATGACGGTGACGGCAGATGGCGGCAGGGATGGGTTGCGCGGATGGGCGGGGCGGGTGAGAGAGATTCGTTCAGGCGTCGCCGCGATGGAGCCTTTGCGCAGGTAGTGTCGTCAAAGCCGAGTCGTGAATGTTCAATTTCGCGACGGGCTGGGCCACTGCGGAGGGCACGTGACGCCGCACTGGCACGCGCTGCGCGAGTCAGCGCGGCGCCAACTGTGGCGTCACCTGTGGCTGGGTGTGGCGCGCCGTGTGGCACGTTGCTAGGGGCAGGCCGCTGTGGTTGTTTACGACGGGCGGTAGCGCATGCACCCGCCAATCTGCAGATTCGCTCTCCACCAACTTCCCCAGAGGCAGGCCGTGCGTTGTTGTGTTTCTGTCCCACCCTCCCTGCATTCTGCTTTCTGCATTCTGCGTCTTGCATCCAGCACTGTGGCTGCATACAATGTCTGGCACATAATCCTCTAGCACCCACCGCCATATACCACCGACACCTCCGCCATGAGCGCGCCGGCGCCCAATGGCCGCCCTTTCGCGCGCAACTCGCGCAACAGCCCGTTTGCCAGGAACGCTTCCATATCTACTTCTGGCCAGAACTCTACAAATCGTCCACACTCCGCCCTCATCTCCTCGCCGCTGGCCGAGGCCGAGCCCACCATGGGACACCTACGCCACCGCTCTCTCACCAACCTTACCTCCCCCACCCTCGGCCGTAGCGACACAGCACGCTCGCGTTCCAACTCGAATCGTAACAGCACACTTGGGGGCACCTTTGCACCTCAGTTCATCTCCGAAGATGACAACGAGGCTCCCCGTTTGGGTGGAATCGTAGAGGGCGAGAACGACTTCTCCGGCAAACGCTATGTCTGGCTTAAAGACCCGACCACGGCTTTCGTCCGAGGCTGGGTCGTACAAGATCTCCCCGAGGGAAGAATACTCGTACAATGCGACAATGGCACCCAGCAGGAGGTCGATGCCGATGCGATTGATAAGGTCAATCCAGCCAAGTTTGACAAGATCGACGACATGGCCGAACTCACACATCTCAACGAGCCCTCAGTCATACACAACTTACACATGCGTTACCAGGCCGACCTGATCTATGTACGTCCTGCTTGTCTTGTGACGGTAGCATGTGTTGCCGTGCTAACATCTTGTAGACGTACTCCGGCTTGTTCTTGGTCACAGTAAATCCATATTGCCCCCTGCCAATATACTCAAGAGAATACATCAACATGTATCGGGGACGGAGCAGAGAGGAGACCAAACCACATATCTTCGCAATGGCTGACCACGCCTTTCGAAACCTCATTGAGGAGGGCACAAACCAGAGCATTCTCGTAACGTGAGTGAACACACTGCTAGGTAGAATGTTAGCTAATCATCCGTAGGGGAGAGTCTGGTGCGGGTAAGACAGAAAATACCAAAAAGGTCATCCAGTACCTGGCTGCAGTCGCCAACTCGGACACCCCACACGTCAAGTCAGGAGGGCGTCAGCTTTCCAACTTGTCTGAACAGATCCTCCGTGCCAACCCAATCCTTGAAGCATTCGGAAACGCGCAAACGGTGCGGAATAACAATTCTTCCCGTTTTGGAAAGTTTATCAGAATCGAGTTTTCACGGACTGGTCAGATTACCGGCGCATACATTGACTGGTACCTCTTGGAAAAGTCAAGAGTGGTGCGACTCAACTCCAACGAGCGCAACTACCATGTCTTCTATCAACTGCTGCGCGGTGCGGACAGTCAGATGAAGCAGGAATTCTACCTGGACAACAAAGATACCGCAGATTTTGAGTACACCAAGCATGGAAACGACGTCATCTCTGGTGTCTCGGATCCCGAGGAATGGAATAGCTTGATCGAGGCCTTCCATGTCATGGGCTTCAGCGACAAAGAGCAATTTGCCATTCTGAAGACCGTTGCCGCAGTCCTTCACTTGGGAAACATTCGCGCGATAAAGGAGAGCCGGCGAGCAGACCAAGCAACACTTGATCTTGCAGCTGAACAGCAGGCTCAGATCGTTGCCCAATTACTCGACATCTCTGTAGAGGATTTTATCAAAGCGCTACTGCATCCTCGAGTGAAGGCCGGTAGAGAATGGGTTGAGAAAGTGCAGACGCCGGAGCAAGTCAATCTTTCCATTGACGCGCTCGCCAAGGGTATATACGAGCGTGGTTTCGGCGATCTTGTTGACCGTATTAATCGGCAGCTGGACCAGACTGGTGCTGGTGGAGACGATTCGCACTTCATTGGTGTGCTCGATATCGCTGGTTTCGAAATCTTTGATGAGAACAGCTTTGAACAGCTGTGCATCAACTACACAAACGAGAAACTGCAACAATTCTTCAACCACCACATGTTCGTCTTAGAACAAGAAGAGTACGCCCGGGAACAGATAGAGTGGAAGTTTATCGACTTTGGGCGCGATCTCCAGCCCACAATCGACCTCATCGAGCTGTCGAACCCCATTGGAATCTTCTCCTGTCTAGACGAAGACTGTGTCATGCCCAAGGCCACCGACAAGAGCTTCACAGACAAGCTGCATTCTCTTTGGGACCGCAAGAGTACCAAGTACAAACGGTCACTTCTAACCCAAGGCTTTGTTCTCACACACTACGCTGCTGAAGTAGAGTACTCGACTGAGAATTGGCTGGAAAAGAACAAGGACCCACTAAATGACAATGTCACTCGACTTTTGGCAGCTTCTTCCGACAAGCAGATTGCGAATCTCTTCGCAGACTGTGCCGATCCAGATGATGACCTGGGCGGAACCCGCAGTCGTGTCAAGAAAGGCCTCTTCCGAACAGTGGCCCAACGCCACAAAGAGCAGCTATCAACACTGATGACCCAGCTTCACTCCACACATCCCCATTTCGTCCGTTGTATCTTGCCCAACCACAAGAAGCGGCCAAAACAGTTTAGCGCCCCCCTTGTCCTGGACCAACTGCGTTGCAACGGTGTCTTGGAAGGAATCCGTATCGCACGTACAGGTTTCCCTAACCGATTGCCTTTTGTGGAATTCCGCCAAAGATACGAAGTGCTGTGCAAAGACCTTCCCAAGGGCTACGTGGAGGGTCAAGTAGCAGCAAGTATGATCCTTGACAAGCTCAATCTCGACCGTTCCCTGTATCGCGTGGGTCTCACCAAAGTCTTCTTCCGTGCCGGTGTGCTTGCCGAGCTAGAAGACCAGCGAGATGCACTCATCCGCGACATCATGATCCGCTTCCAATCCGCTGCTCGTGGTTTCGTTCAACGCCGTCAAGCTCACAAGCGCCTCTATCGTGCTGAAGCCACACGCATCATCCAGCGAAATTTCCAGGTCTACCTTGACATGCAGGCTAATCCGTGGTGGAGGCTCTTCACTCGCATGCGACCAATGCTTGGCGCAACCAGGCAGGCCGCCGAAGTCAAAAAGCGTGACGAGATGATTCAGCAGCTGGAAGAGAAGATGCAACAAGAGGCTGCAGAGAAACAGCGAGTGGAAGACGAGCGAAGACGTGCAGAGCTGGATATTCAACGCATCCAGAAAACCTTGGAAAGTGAACGCGCTCTAGCACTCGACAAAGAGGAAATCTTCAAGCGCCTCCAATTGCGTGAGGCCGAGCTCGCTGAGAAGCTGGCTGGTGCAATTGAAGATCACGATCAGCTCGAAGACCAACTGGATGCCCTCATGGATGCTAAGAAGAGAACCGAAGAGGAAGCTGAGCACTTGCGCGCAGAGCTCGAACAAGCTGGCCAAATCATCAGCCGACTGGAAAGCGAAGCACGAGAGCTGGAGGAGCAGAGTGCTCGATTAGAAGAACAAATCAGGGAGCTTGAAGCCATCAGGTCACAGCGGACTGAAGCAGAAGAGTCGCTGAGTCAGGAGGTGAAGATGCTCAAGAGTCACCTTTCCTTGAAGGAGCGAAAACTTCAGGACCTAGAAGCAAAACTCTTGAAAACAGACCAGGACCTCGATATCAAGCTAGCTGCTTCCCAGAGAGAGGTACAAGCAGGCAAAAAGCAGATCAAAGAGCTGCTGGATGAGAATCGGCAAATTCGTCAGCAAATTGCAGACCTGTCTTCTACATCGACGAGCTATGAAGACCTCATCAGGCGCAAGGAGAGCGAATTGGCAATCCTCAAGACTGACCTCAAGAACTACGAAAACGACCGCCGCTTGTTTGACGATGAGAAGCGAACTCTGGCTTCGAAGCATGACAGTCTTCAGAGCCGGCTTCGTGACGCCAACGCGGAGCTAGACGCTGTGCGCTCGCAAAAGCAACAATTGGAACGAGAGGCTGCCGACGCAAAGCGTCTTCTTGAAGAGAAGATTTCAGAGGATGCCGAGTACAGCGAGAGCCGCAAGCTGCTAGAAGAACAAATCGAGAGCCTCAAGGGCGAGCTCTTCACAGTACAAAAGGAGCTCAGTCGAGAGAGGCAGTCCCGCGATGATGTCGAGATGCTTGGCGAGCACAAATATGATACGCTCAAGCGTGACTACGATGCGTTGAACGAATCGAAAATCACCATCGAGAAAGAGATGTATGCTCAGCAAGACGTGCTGCGACGAGCGACTGAATCGCGTGCAGCCCATGAAAGGGAGCGAAAAGAGTATCAAATGGAACTGCATACTCTGCGTGAGAAGTATCTCAAGCTCGAGGAGGAGAAACTCGACGCCGATGCTGAGGCGGAGCGCGTCCAAGCCAAGCTAGCTCTGGAACGACAGGCTGCTCAACAACGCGAAATCGAAGCCAAGGACCAGCAGCTCGACCAACTGGAGGCAGAGCGCAACGATCTAGCCGAGCAGGTTCATAACTTGACCCAAATGCTGGCCGACTCTGATTCATTCAAAGAGCGCAACGATCAACAAAAGGAACGTCTCGAACGCGAGATTGTCACGATCAAGGGACGGCTTACGGCATCGGAGAATGACAACCGCGCGCTTCTTAACAAACTTCAACAGAAGAACCTGGACATTGCTCGTACAAACTCGCGGGCTGGTGATACGCAGCGTCTAAAGATCACTCAACTGACACATGAGAAGTCCAAGGTTGAGGAGGATAACAAACGCCTTATGCGCCAACTCGAGGATGCCCAGGTCCACATTGCATCTCTGGAGAAGCAAAAGGAGAAGCTCTCTCTAGATCTTGAGGATTTGAACCACGAGGTTGCAAGAGAGCACAAGGCTAGCCGCAATGCAGAGAAGGCCTCATCAACTATCAACCTTCAGCTCGCCGAGGTCAACCGTAAGCTGGAGACGGAGCGACAGCTTCGCACGCAAGCTCAAGCCAACACGCGCGCTGTTCAAACGTCCCTCGACAACACAAACCTCGAGTTGGAAGAATGCCACAAACAGCTTATGCTTCTTCGCAAGGTCTTTGACCCAGAAGCAGCAGATGTGTCCATTACCTACGAGGCCGCGAAGCCAGAGATCGCCAAAACAGTCGACATTGCCGAGCGTCTTGAGTCTGTCAATCAGGCTTTGCGTGTAGCAGTAGAGCGATACTCACGTGCTGAAGCTCAACTCGAAGAAGTCCGAGAGAGACATGAGGGTGAACTGAACGAATTGGATGCCCGCCATGCCAATTCGAAGCGGGCACTACTGGAAGAGATGAACAGCAGCCAAGTCAACCAAGCCAATGCTCGTCACACGCCAACGCATCACCGGAAAGACAGCGAGAACCGCCGGCCATTCTCAATTACAAACACACCCACCAACCAGCGACACATGAGCAATGCAACCAACGACTCAGCGCGTTCGGACCGAACTGTCGATACCGTCACTATCAATAACCGCATGGACATGGCTGCCGAGCTTGAGCAAGTACAGAACCAGCTGCAGATGTCGGAGATGCAGAATAAACATCTCCGATCCCAGCTCGAGACCTCCCGAAACCGAAATGACTGGCAAGAAGAAAGCCCATCCATCCGACGTGTACAAAAACTGGAGCGTGAGAACTACCGTCTCCATGACATGCTGGATGATTCCGCAACAAAGGTGTCCGCACTTGAGCATAGCCTCCGCTCTGGTCAACTCTCTTATCAGGAGGTCCAAACGAAGTCTCATGAGCAGTTGTTTGATCTCTTGAACTCACAGGAGCAGTCACGCAAATCCATTGTACAGGCACACAACAACGCCATCAACGAGCTTGCCGATGCAAAGACTGCTTTTGACGACATCAAGCAACACAAGACAGCGTTGGAGTCAGAGCTTCGCGAGCTTCACCAAGAACTCGAGGAGATCACTAATGAGCGTGAGCAAGAGCATGCCAATCACAACCAGCTCCTTCAAGAATTCGCTGACCTTCAAATCCGGTTGGACAACGAGACCTCCACTCTTGTTGATGTGCAATCCAGCCTGAACATGTACAAGAGCAGAGCTGATGAGTACTTCAACAAGCTCGAACAAGCGGAACTTGCTGTTTTGAGAGCGTCTCGTGCCGAGCAGTTTGCAAGGACCCAGGCACGAGAAGCTGAGGAGACTTGTGCGACAATTATGGCTGAACGCAAGGAAATGGATGGTATGGTTGAGGATCTGCAACGACAGGTTCAACGATACGAGGAGCGTGTTGAGGATCTTTCCACAGACCTGGAGACCGCCCTGCAAGCCAAGAAGCGACTTCAGAACGAGCTTGAAGACTACAGGAGCCAGCATGCCCATGATGTTGAGGACAGCGAGACTTCGCTCGAGCAGACGAGGAAGAAGTACCAGAGCGAGCTCCAAGCGCTGACTCAGGAGATCGACCAGGAGCGCGAGAACGTTATCCAAGTACGCGAAGAGAACGGACGTCTACGTGAAGAAATTGAGGAACTGAGGAACAAGTGGGACGATGAGGTTCTCAACTCGTCGACTTGGGCCAAGGAGAAGAGCCGTCTCGAGATGACTTTGCAGACCATTTCCGACTCGCGCGATGAGGCAGCCAATGCACACAACGAGGCACAATCCAAGATTGTCAGCCTGCTGTCACAGGTTCGCACACTGCGCACCAACGTCGATGACCTCGCGGCGGAGCGTGATTCTGCCATTGAAGAGAAGAAGCGTCTTGAGGCTCGTCTTCAGGAGGCTGCAGACGCATTGGACGACCTTTCTCGTTCCGAGTCTCCAGCTACGCGCAACGCTGCTGCTTACGACCGCGACTTGCTAGAACTCAAATCCGGCCTCGCCCAGCAGGAAGACATTACTGCCGCTGCTGTCGGAAAGATGCGCCGTGCAGAGGCACTTGCACAAGAACTACAGAAAGACATCATCGCAGAGCGGGAGGCAAACGTCAAACTCCACAAAGACAAGGCTGCGGTCGAGAAGACCCTCAAGGACCTTCAACTTCGTCTTGTGGATCTCGAGACCAAGGGCTACAGTGGGTCAGCCGGCAAGGATGTGCGCTTCCTTCACGGGCGCATCCAAGAGGTATGTTATCTTATTCATTTGATGCATTCACTAGTGCTAACATATATTTTTAGCTCGAAAAGGCTCTCGAAGAGAGCGAGGCCACTCGCCTATCCGAATCTCGCAGTGTTCGTAATGTAGACCGAACTGTCAAGGATCTGCAAACGCAAATCGAGCGTCGTGACAAGCAAAACGCCTCTGTTATGGAAGACCTCAACAAGTCTCGCGACAAAATCTCGAGCCTTCTTGCTACCATTGATGAGCTGCAGTCTTCCGACTCGACAAATCAACTCGCCGCTAAGCGTGCCGAGCGTGAACTTCGCGAAGAACGTGAGAAGAATCTGCGTCTTGAGCGTGAACTCGAAGGCTGGAAGAACCTGCGCGTCGAGCGCCGCAGCACCCTTGGCATTCCTGCAGCACCCGGCAGCGATGCTGGAGACAGTCGTTCCAGGAGAGGAAGCTCGATTGGCTTGCTGATGGGTGAGATGGGCGAGATGCCCGCAAACGAGAAGGGAAAATATGGCAGTCTCCGATCAAACCTACGTCGCGTCAGCGGTCAGAAGGGTTTTTTGTAGTTGATGGGATCTCTGAGGGGCGGGGAGTATGGAGGTCCCGGTATCCTTTACTGAAGCTGAGTCCGCCAGTCGAAGCAGAAGAGGACTTAGCAACGAGAGCAGTTGTTAATGACGGTAACGGCAATATTGTCGAGGAGGTGGAATTGGACTCGGATGAATTTGCCAGCTTGGCGGACGCGGTTGGAAATCATGCTACTCAGGATGGTGCAGAACGCGCTGACAAGATGGATTTTGAGATCACGGATGATGAGGGGAGTCAGGCTGGCGATGATGGCGATAGTGCTGTCAGCGGTATAAAGAGGAGGAGAACCATTCGTGTTATCATCCGGTCCAGGGCATTTTTGTAACCTTCGATTTGGAGGGGGCGGAGGAGAGCTTTGTTGGTTTGCTTTATGCGTTTTCCGCTTATTGGCATGCTGTACTTGGTTTTTCTGGTACCTGCCATGCAGAGCATGGCGTTTCAGTTAGGTTGGTGATATCCAGGGAACTTTGGGGGTCTCGGGCGGATCTTATACCCTCGATGGGCTCTTTGTTCATGATTTATGTTTACTATTATGCTTAATTAATTACTTGCTGCTACTACTTAATACCACCAGCAGGGTCTGTTTGATTTGGCGTTCAAAACACCACTTGAATGAGCATCTTTGTGCGGACTCGATTAACTCTCTTGTTTAAGCATATGTGTATAGTCTATTGTGCAAATGTGTATTCGAGCAAAGCCAAGTTATATACTAAAATTCCGGATCCCCATCTAGCCAGTTGCCAGAGGGCACAAAAATATGTACAAAAAATCATCCCAACCCTTCTTGCCTCCACCTTCTTCGTCCACTCTCTGATCCTGTAACCACCCCCCTCTCACACAGCCCTGATTCCTATATAAGAAAAAGGTCACCTCAGATACAAGCAAAAGCCAGCAGCGAAAACGCATCCCCAGCATACCCATTCACCATTCCCGCGACCGTACCCAAAGCCCCCATGACATCCTCACACAGCTTGCTATCATCCACCTTCTCCATCGCAATATCAAGCGCAACGTTCGGAGGCGCAGCATTCGGAGCATCTGGCGCCTGGTAGTTGATACCCCAAAACTTGGGCACCTCGCAGTTAGTCGCGACGTGCTTGTTTTGCGGACAGTACGCCATAGCAGTGGTACCAAAGCAGCGGTTCGTATAGGTTACTTCTGTGCACTTGGCGACTTGCTTTGCGGCGAGGGCAAGGATGTCAACGAGACCGTTGCGGATCCAGGTGGGATAGGAGCCGTCGGGGCCGAGAGTGACTTTGATGGCTTCTGCGCTTTCGCGGTGCGTGATCATGGCTTTGAGCTCGATGGGGTTCGTCTCGCATTGCCCGGATTCGTGGCAGATGGGGCCGACGGCGGCCATGATGGCGTCGGTGTTGAGGGAGCCGATTTGGACGGTTTCTTTGGAGACTGAGGGGAGGGTTAGTTGGGGAGGGGAGATGGGATGGAGGTGAAGGGGAGCTTACAGGTCAGTTTAATGTTGCCGTTCTTGTCCCAGGTTGCTTCGCTCCTCTTGGTGATGGGATCGTGCTTGATGGTTGGGACGACGCCAGCAGTGGCGGTGGCGGCGAGGAGAGCCGCGATGGTGATGGTGTTGAAGAGCATGATGAAGGGATGTTGTATGAGAGGTTATTGAAAAAGCTATGAAGCTGAGAATTCGAGGATCAAGTTGATTGTTTGTTGATGTTGTAGTAGTTGATGATGCTGATGATGCTCTACTACAGCAGCGACCCAACAGCACCTTTATACCTTCGTCTCAAACCCTCAAACCTCCTCTTTGCCCTCTCTATCTAGACCTCCACCATCTAAGCCAATTTTCAGGCCTCCTCTTCGCCGTCTACACTCGGCGACCAAAGCACAGGGCTGTAAGGCAAGCAAGAGAACAAGCCCGTCATTCTCCCCATCCAGCAACTCTACCTGACTATCCCCATATCTCGGGCTATCAGCGGCCCCACTAGAGGCTCAGACACTACCACGAGCTTAAACTGCAAGCCTCACAACACCCATGCAACCCTTAGCCAGGAAAGCAGAAAGACTAGAGAGAACCCGTAAATAGCTCTAACCCCATGTCTTCCTCATGCCTAAGACTCCAAACAACGTAGGCAGGCTATCTGCATCCGCTCTCTACCTTGGCATCTTCCCAGCGTTCCCGACCCACACATATGGGACGCCTTGCCTGGGAACCAGCAAAGAACAAACAAAAAAGCTTGGTACTGTGCGCTCCGCCTCCCAGCCCACGGGGTGCAGCGGGCACTAGCATCGAGGCTAGACGGTAGGAGCGCAGGGGGCGGGAGGCTGAGTATAGGCGAAAAAGAACACCAAGGAAGGCGTCGGAGAGTTTGAGATACATGGTTGGTCTGAGACATGTAGGTGCGTACATGGTAGATATGCAGGGGCGGGACGGCGCGCCTTATCCTGTACTTAGTTGGGGGAGATTATGGGGTGGTTGTGCAGCGTGATGTCACGTTGATGGAATTGTTCTGAGGGATGATGTTGTGCAACCAATGGTGGGTATGTCGTAAGACTATCTTTACTACGCTTTTTTTTACTATTAGATATAGTTACAGCATATTGCAAGAACATTGTTATTCTGAGATATGTCCGATATCTTGCATCTTCCACCTCGGCGATATTCTTGCGCTAACGGCATGACGTCGGGCACCCGCAACGGGCGCTGGGCTCAGCCTCAAAAAAAAAACGGTGGGTACCAAACTGGTCACAAAAATAGTAGCAGGTGCCAAGAACACTTTTTGAGGGGCGGTGAAAGTCTGCCTTGGGGGGAATGGGAAAAGAGAAAGTGCGGGGGGCAGGTGAGGCGAAGTCCAATCTCCCTTAGTCGCAATTATTTCTTCTTGGGGAGTTAGTACTACAGCACATGAATCGTGTAATGCTCCCCTGCCCCACAGACTACAAAGAACCGGGATCTCGCAGGCTGCATATCACATGGGATATGTTGTATTAAAGTAAAGTGAAGCTATTAATCCAACAGCTAATCATAGAGTAGTTGTCAAAGCAGCTGGTTGATCTTAGTAAATTGCCTAATTTACCTAACTTATCCCTAAGCTTGATCGCGCCATAGTTGGTAATCAGGGTATTTTCTCTAATCCTATCCACTTATTCCGTGCATTTGATACATGCACGAAGACAGACGCTTTTACACCCATCTACAATACCCTGGAGGCACATCTTTTTCTCTCCTCTAGGACTGCGCACCCACACACACATGAGAAAATAAACCGCCAGAGACCCTGGATGACCTCATCACTCAAGGCCCCATGCACTTGCTCCAGCACCTTGCTCTGAACGCCAGAAACAGCGCTTTCAATGTCTTCATTCGAAAAGCCCTGGCTAGACAAGATAGACCGTAAATTTCTAACTGCCACCGAATGAAAAATCTGGCCTGCAACTGCGAGGGCGATGACCTGGCCTCCAAGTTGAGACACGTTCTGCATGCTAAGAGCGGCCCCAGCATTCTCCGGAGACGTGGTAAGTGAAGCGATTGAATAGCCAGACAACATGGCCAGGCCAGTGCCGAAGCCTGTCACAATACACAAGCCATAGATGGTTGCGGGTGTTGTGGGCAGGTTCAGATACTTGGTAAGGAGAGCACCGCCGACGGTCAATAAGACACCGCTAATGACGTAGATCCACATGTACACCTTGATGGCGCTGAGGAAGTAACCCGACGCCAGGTTTACCGAAATAGCAACAATAACAAACGGAAGCAAACGAACAGCCGCTTTCAAAGCACTGTCTCCGTTCGTGAACTGAAAGTAAATGGGGATGTAGTACATCGCAACGTAGAGAGACGTGATGCCCGCCGAGGTCACGATATAAAGGAGAAATTGCGTGCGTTCGCGCAACAGATGGACAGGAAATGAACGGTTCGTTGTGTCGGTGAAGATGGTGAAGGCCTGCTGGAGAATATAGGCAATTAGGGTAACTCCAAACACAACAAATGTGGCGATAGTCCTTCCATCGTTCCACGCCCATTGGCTGCCTGCCATGGATATCGCTAAGAGAAATCCAACCCATATGCCAGCACCAAGGATGTAACCGACAAAGTCAAGACGGATGATTCGTTCCCGTACACTGACGCCTTGGGATGGATGAATTGCGGGAAGGTAAAAGATATAGGCGGGAACCGAAAGAGCGAAGATAATAAGGTTGATGTAGAAAGCCCAGCGCCAGGTAGCTGAGGATGTTGCAAATGCTCCGCCAACGACAGGACCCAGGATGGCGCCGATGCCCCAGCAGCTCCCAATAAGTGCCATGTAGAAGCCACGTTCCTTTGGCGTCGTCATGGCTAAGAAGTAATTCAAGGTGCCTAGGTAGATTCTGCTACCTCCTATGCCGGCAACAACGCGACCGACAATCAAAGCATTCATGGATTGGGCGGCTCCACAAATAGCCGAGCCGACTTCAAAAAGGACGACGGTTGCGAAGAAGGTCCATTTAATATTAAAAGCGCCGTAAATGTTTCCCAGGGGGAGCACGACACACACGGAGCCAAGGGGAAAACCTGCTCCAACCCAGACGAGTTGATCAACGTGGCCGAACTGCTCGACAATGGAGCCCTGCACATCTGCCACGATGGTAGTATCCAGACCATAGAGAATGCAACTGGCGTAAAGAGCGACGCAGATGGCTGTCCAACGAATGCCATGAATCCCTCGTTCTTTGCTTTCGGGTTTGGAATCTTTGGGGCTCTTGTCTGCGTGCTCGACAGCAGAGTTCGAATCAGCATTATGTTGAACGGCGGACTCAATAGGCATGGTACTGGCTGATGAAGTATGAGATTCCGATGGATAAATGGAAGAAAAAGGTATACCGTGCTTGTTGAATGCCAGGTCAATGTCTCTATACGAACACGAAATTAGTATATGAGCAAGAAACACGGGGAAAGTTGAACGAGTGCATTTCTCATCAAAATCCGTGGAGGTTACGCGAACGCAAACGGCTAGCGCATAGGCACTACTTAGTGCGGATGATCTGCAGCTTACATGTTTGTCAGCTACCAATCGTAATGAACCTCCATGGAACCTCCATGGGTGAACACAAGCACATTTTTATCACGTGATAAAACACCACCTCTATCTTCTACCTCAGTCTCATGTAAAGCGTACACAGTATGACCGCTAACGCCATTTGGCCTCCAGCCGAGGTTGAATAGGTAGGCCAATTACACAGACCATAATCTGTGGTGCTTTGCAGAGCAGGGCACAGCTCAGCCAATTGTTTGTGGCAGACATGCGTGATGACAAAAGGGGGAGGGTGAACCGGACGTCTCGTTGGGCTGAGTCTTTCTGTTTCGTCCCATCACGTCCCGTCCTGTTTCCATCATTATTAGTGTCAAAATGCCAAGCCGGCTTAGCTGACATCACTCCCAGGCAGACCTCCATGGACTCCGCATGCTCCTCAGATAAGGAATAAGTATCCAATCAGAAATACACCCATGCATCATTTACATGATAATTGACTAAGGGAACGCCATGGAAGCTCTTTTGGTGTCATCTATCAGCATACCATGCAACTTGTAGTCCCCCGCGCCGAATGGGGTTTGAAATCACTCTGTTACTTGTAGTTCATACGACATTTCTGCTGTATATTTAACCAACCTCAACCATCGCAAAGTTGGCTTCTTTGTCTCTCTATATAAACAACATCAACCAGATACTCGACTATACTACAAGTCTCACTTTTATCTATTCATCAAACTCTCTCCCCGCAAACATGGCTAGCTACGAAGGTCCTCACTACGGAACTGATATGTTCAAGTCATTCACCAAAACTTGGCATAGCAAGCCTTACCCCAGCATCTCGCCTACCCGCCCTGAGGTCAGTGCTGCCGGAAAGATCGTCTTTATCACGGGTGGTGGTAGTGGAATTGGTAAGGCCACGGCGATTGGTTTCGCACAGGCTGGTGCCAAGGCCATCGCCATCTTTGGACGTCGCATCGGGACACTGGAGTCAGCTGCCGAGGAAATCAAAAAGGCTAATCCCGCGGGAACTACCAACGTCATCTACGAGAGTGCCGATATCAGCCATCGTCAATCTTTGGAGACTGCTTTCGCCAACGCTCTCGGCAAAGCTGGTGAGGGCAAGATTGATATTCTTGTGAGCAATGCTGGTTCCCTCAAGCCAACAAATCCTCTCATCGTATACCCGGAGAAGGACCTCCGCGACAGTATTGAGAGTAACCTGATTGGATCGTACTACGTGGTCCAGACTGCAGCGCCTTTGCTGGCATCTAATGCGAAGGTCTTGAATGTCAGCTCAGGAATTGGACACATAAATCCTATTCCTGGACTCTGGGTTTATGCAAGTCTCAAATTAGCCATCATTAAATTGTTCGATTTCCTCCAAGCTGAGAATCCCAACCTCAGCGTGTTCAACATCCAGCCTGGAGTTGTTGAAACTGACCTCAACAAAGTTTCACAGTTCCCGGGACAAGACGACGGTAAGCTAAGATCTCTATCATTCGTTTCTTTATCTGTTCAACTAGCTAATTAATATATTAGTCAACCTCCCGGGTCAGTTTCACGTTTGGCTTGCGTCTCCCGAAGCTGAATTTCTCAAGGGGAAATTTGTCTGGGTCAACTGGAATGTGGACGAGCTGAAAGCTCTTTCTAAAGCAATTCAAGATTCTATGCTATTGAGGGTAACCTTGGAAGGCCTGCCGATCTAGAAATCGAGATGAAATGCTTGTTGTCTTGCGAAAAGCTGGTGTATGGAGGTCTTAACTTCAATCATACGTAGAACACTCGCTGCAATGAAATGCTAACAGGATTAATCTTTATTGGCTTCTCTATCAGCATTGAGTTATATTTTTGAATCCAATTCTACCCTCTCCTAATTTCTTTCCGTCTACGTATCTCGTCCCGTCTGGCCTCAATATGTCTTTACCTTTGCATGTTCCGAGGAATCATCAGAAGAAATAAGGTTTATACTAGCCCATCTAGGCTGCCTATTGGCAGTATCCTTGAATACCGTAGCATAATACGTGATAAAGCTCGAAAGATCAAGGGGAGACCCGCAATTAAGTAGCAAAGAGTAAGCTGAAATCTAATCCCTGGTGTTGTATTAAGTAAAAAAAGGGAACTTATCTATTCTAAAAGATTTCTATATTTATTCGTAGTCTAACTATGTAATACCATCTCATTTTTCACCCCCAAAAATCAGCTAAGCATGTTTCCCGTTCTGTCTTCACGGATTCTGGTGTAATGGCTTGCCCTTACCTCTCTGAAAAATAATATTCGTTTGCTGGTTGCAATGTTGATTGCCAGTGAGAACGTTGGGAAGAGGTGGCGTGACCGGGAGGGCTGATCGAAGTGTGAAACGACGGCCAACGTTGGATTCACCGAAAATATCTTCGGCAGTTAGCAATGACTATAGACAGGATGGAAAATATGTAAATTTAACATGCTGTAAAGGTCAGCAATTTTGGTTCTCATATGCTTTGCGAGACGATGCACCTGGCACTTTTTAAGACTGCTCGTACCCTCCATGACTTAATCATCATTCGTAGCTTATGAGGAGTATCTATTCAGGATTGATTATCAAATCATGGTATTCTAAGGAAGTTCGCGGGAAACAGATACGGAAGGGGTCATCTATCGCGACAGCGCGTTTTAAAGCTAAGACCCATATTTGCAATCATTCAATAAAAGTAGTTAACTATCCGAAAACTAAGAAACATACATCACATGTCCCAAAAGCACTTTTCTGGTACAACAAAATGCAGCAATAGCGTCAATGAAACGGTCTTGCAAGCGAAGAATATATCAAGCACGGGAGCAACTTTATATGAGAGGGCGCGCGTTCACAGTCATGTTTGGCTATACGGTGAACGTATATCTGCCTCTCATAGAACATCGCTCACTTGTCTATCTGGAAAATACACCGATACATCATCTATGATGTGCATGAGACAGGCCACCTTTAGTTCTCAAGAAGTATCGTGAAGAAGAACAAGAAGACGGAAGCATGGATTAAAATGTCGTTCTATCATCTTGTACTGTACAAAATGAGGTTGGTCAAGATGAGTTTGTGGTAAGAAAGCGATAGCGTCATGAAAGCGAACATATTTATAGTCTCACCTTTACAGCCAAGCAAACAGGCCGGAACATACTTAAGACGGCAGCAAGATAATGGCTGAAGATTTACAATAACTGAGTTTCAGGGCCTTGAGGGCTGCATGAAGTCTATTGTAAAATGAATTGAATGTTTGTTTCGAATTATCAGTTTAGCTGACTTAGAATATACAGGCCTACAGCATAACCTTCTCACTTGACCACTTCGTGTGTCCTCCTTTTGCATCTCTGTTTGCATATATTGCAACCTGGAAACACCCATAGATGTTCTACATATATGATCGCTTTTCCCCTCAACCGCATGCTGCATATTCACAAAGCGCGAGAACCGCCAATGTTGCTAGTCATTATGGCTGTTTTAGCCCGTCTTTGTTGCGTGAGCTGATTCAGTTCAATTAAAGTAGCCTGGAAGGATTGCAACGTTTCGTTCTCGATCCCTTTCACCAGTTGGTCGATTACCTGTAAACCAGTTTCCACAAGATAGGTATCCAAGGAGAAGTCGCCATGTTTCGGTTTGTGCATGCTATTGGCCATTAAAAGCACCAGAGACGTCATGTAAGAGCATCCAATTTCCCTATTGCAATATCATTGCAAGTCAGCTTTGTTGCGCAGTTTCAATATAAAGAATGCAATTGAGAATGGACGGGAATTATGATATCGCTTATGTATGCGCATGCTTACCAGAAGCTCCAGCGATCAAATTCCTCCGATGCCCCGAACAGGACCAGCAAATCGCGTGCCTCACCTACCAACACCTCCCACTTTGGTGGAAGCAGTGGTTGGATACCTTGGCTACCATACCTGCGTATACTGGCAACCCACTCGAGATTCCAGGCATGAGCTTGGTATATAACAGTTGTGCAAGCCAGACTCGTGGAGTGCAATGTTCGAAGAAAGCGTAGCATAGCAGGAGCTACTATTCTTGAGCCCGCTGAGGCCATGAACTCGGATGGAATAGAAGCCTTCCACTGCTCGAGTGCGGAAGCCACGCTTTGCAAAGCATGCGACCGCTCTTCTGGACTGCGTTTTCGAGCTCGCGTTGAATAGATGTAGTCATACACAGCGCCTTGAACAGCAGCCAATTGGATGCGTGCCGTAAGGTAGTTCATTTTGATGGTTCCGTCGGCGGTAGTCATGACACCCAGAGTGCCGTTCGAATTTTCGATTTCGCTCCCGTCCTCGTTATGCTGCAGGGCCGCTGGCGAAGGTAACTCAAGATTAATGTCGTCATCAATCTGGACAGAGGCCTGTTTCGAACGCATACTGAGGTCTTTGTCGAGAATGTACGCTAGCCAGAATACGTAGGCTCGCTGTCTCATGTGGAGAGAATCTAAATGTGCCGACAAGGTCCAGTCATGCAAGCCAATCGCATGTGCAAGACGTATTGTTGTGGCAATCAAGATCAGTGCAGGTTTAATGTCTTGCGCAGCCTGAAGCAGCATCACCATACCCACCAAAACCTGAATGTTGAGTAGTTGGATGTCGCCTAATACCATCTTCGACAACACTGACTCTGCCCTGCTAAGACATACAGTCGCAGACGGAATATCATGACTGGCCACCAAATGATGTCGCTGTGCAAGAGCCAACACAACATTTATGGCAGCCCATACTACTGGGTCACGTTGTTGGAAATCAACACTATAAAAATCGTGAATCAAGCGCAGGAGAGTATTGGCATGGAACAGCGGTAATACTGAGTTGAAGTCCTGGAGGTAGGTTTGTACGACAGGCAAGACCTGCTCCAATGGAGTTAGAACCAAGGGTTCTGGAGATGTGTTGTCGTCTTCGCTTCTTGTGATGTTCAACGGCATCACTGTGGCAATCTCATTCACGTTGTCGTGCTGGACTGGAGGCTCGGCTTCATTCCTCTTTTCAACACTATCCAGGCGCTTGGACATCTGTTGCACCAGTGACTCCAGTTGACCCAAGCGACCTTGCATATTGCTGACAGCCATCTCATCGTTTAGGCAGCTCCGCCGTTTTTTGGGTACAGGCGTGCGACTGCGTACTGTGTAGGTACAATCTACATCATACATGATGCAGTGTGAGCACTGAGGCTTTTGTCCATCGCACTTTAGCTTGCGACGGTAGCACAAGTCGCAGGACTTTCCCCGTGTCAGCCACTCACATCCCTTGGCGACAAAGGAGGATCATGTACCTTTCTGGTAGGCGGTATGCCATCCGTCATTTTTCTGAAGATATCGGCCGGATGTGCGTTTGTAGGGATCACTTTTCACGTGGCTCAGGACTACCCGTGTGCGTATAGCGATTACAGTAGTGCAATCTGAAGATATGAGAGGTAGGTTGTTGTTTGTTGATGAATGGGAGGTCTAGACTATACAGGTGTTGACTGGTGGATCACGTAATTAGCCAGCGAAACTCGGGCGATCATTCGTCCGAGCCTCGCTAGTTGAGGAGGCACAATGGGAAGAGAAGGATTGAAAGCGAAGCAATGTCGATTCCTTCAATATACAGGTGCATGGACAGGCGAGTAAACTAAACAAGCAGCTATTCTTATCGTTAACTATCTATCTATAGATACCATTTCGCGATAACAATCACCTCATTGACGTTCACCCTGTATTGCGCATTATCCTAGTGCAAAGTTAAGCCCTGGGGCAACATCACGCCTGTGAAACCTTGAACCCCGAATATGGCTTAGTCTGGATGGCACAGCCCTCATCTTCGCCCGATTAGCTGTCCCGTAACTCGCAAGTAGATTCCGCTCCACAAGTCCGTCAACACCAGCAGCAAAAGCCTCGATTTCTTAATTGTATAGCGCAATATTTCTATAGTCTTAACTTCAACTTGAGAAGTTTTGACAGCAGTGACAAATAAGACTATCGTGAAGATTTGGCCATGCCATGCTCAAAGTGCGAACAAGTATTATCTTGTCCCGTAATCAGACGATCGCAAGATCCAGATATCTGTACATAGTGTAACTGAAACATCTTTTACAGGCAGATACGCTCTACACGTACCAGAAAGTAGGCTTACGTCAGGATGCAGGCTCTTGTGCGCTTCTTCGCGAGAACTTCTCTCACGTGGCTCAGAACTACTCATAGGCGTAGAGCCGGTATAGTAGTCCAAGCCAAGATAATGGAGAAAGTTTATTCATTGACGCCTGTGGGAAGTAAAATAATGGGAGAGAGTGTGGCTACAGGTATGGCGTCCTAGGCAGAGTCTGAAAGGAAGACGAGAGGGCGTTGACGACGGATGCGTAAGCTACGCAAGATGGAAGAAGGGGCGTCCTTGTTTGTGGCTCTAGGGACGACGAGAGAAGGAGTATTAAGTACTCTGCTGGCCGGACAGCTTCCATTTGGGTCGCCATTCTGGGTGTAAGCATAGACAGCAAGTAAGCCAGTGTGCTGCACTCTTTGACCTGGAAACGGGGAACAGTTCTGGCGCTCAAGCTAGCCAGTATAGGAAACCCGAACAGCCCGTGCGCTCGAATCCCTGGCCATACGATTAGCGAGGTTTTGCGGCAAGTCAGCCTCTAGAAACAGTATCAGAAGCCTCTAGATTCAACAGTGAAATCGCCTGTTACACGGGGTTAGGCTATACTTCCTTAGTCTCGGTCCGGGTTAGGACGAGATGGTTGATTAAGTAAATCGTGCGATTGTTCTCTAGCGATTCGTTGGAATGGAGTTATGGACGTAACTAAGGTAAACAACAATCAATTCTACACTAAGATAGAACAACCAAGTATCAATCTATATAAGAGAGGAACTTGAGAGATTTGACCACAAAGATTGTAATAATGAAATCCATCCCATTCTTATACCCATTGCTTCCAGTCCTGACATCCCATCCTTGGCGGGATGTCATGTCTTGGCGGAATGGCACGTCACGTGCCTCAGCGCCCCGCGCTGAGTCTTGCCAGGTCTCCACCGATCCTTTCATGCATGGTCATCTTTTCTCTTTGACCCCTTGCATCCTTCTGGCCTTCTTATGGCCAATCCTGTTTGTTCGTAACAATATATATATATATATATATATATCTAGACGTATCTAAGCCTAGATAGGCTCTAAA